>MQTX01000202.1:706056-789126 GCA_009735665.1 Angiostrongylus cantonensis
TCGTCGAGTGACTAGAGCGGGCGCCAGTAAATCCTCCATTTTTCCATGCCGAGTGCAAGAGTAGCCCAGTGAGTTCTCCTCGCTCTAGAGACTCGTCGAACATCATGTCTTTCGTCTAGGCTCTTCGTAAAGAACTTTGACCATTGGGTCGGTGGTCTTCCTGCAGCACGTTTGACATTCCCAGAAATCCAGTCACTAACGGCACTTGTCCATCGATTATTGTTCATATGCATGGTGTGTCTAGTCCGCTTTGTCTTCGACGGCTTGGCCTATAGAACAGCATCTTTGATTTTCGATCGTTGACGCAAGTCGGTGCTTCGGATCCCATCCCTTACTTGTGTGAAATGGGATACTCCTAGCATCGTCCTTTCGACTGCGCGTTCGATATCGCTGAGTGGTTTTCCATCCTGCTTACGTACCGATCAGGTTTCTGACGCATACGTTAGGGCAGAAAAAACCGTTGAGTCGAAAAGGTGGGCACGGAGTAGGGTGTTCTTTGTTTTTTTTTTAATGACCATCCTTTTCTTGAGATTTAGTCGAAAACCAATATTTCCACACGCTTTATCAAAGTCCGCAAGCATACACTCCGCTAGGCTAATATATGGTGTTATAAGGACTATATCACCAGCAAACCGAAGGTGATATAACTGCCGATCATCGATTTTCACTCCCATATTATTCCATTCCAGTTTCCGCATAAAGTTCTGGAAGGTGGGGGTAAATAATTTTGGCGAGATTATACCGCGTTGCCTACCTCCTCTTTTGACGTCAACGTTAATATCGTTGTAGAATCGTGAAATTATGGTTGCGAAATTTTTGTAAGCTCACGAAAGATCATTACGTACTGAGTAGGGACTCCTTGACAACCAAGGGCTTCCATGACTGCTTCTATGTCAATTCAGTCAAAGGCCTTCTCTAAGTCGATGAAAGTAAGAGAGAGCGGTCTTTTGTACTCTCGCGATACTTCAATGAGCCTCGTTATCGTGTGAATGTTGTCCATCGTACTAAATCTTTTTCGAAATCCTGCTTCCTCACATGGCTGTCCTTCGTCCAGCGTTCTGTCAATCCTGTTTAAGATGAATCGAGTGAAAAGTTTGTAGACGACAGACAACAAGCAGATTGGGCGATAGTTGCCTATATAGTGTAGGTTGCATTCTTGAACAACAACACGGTCTTGCTGGTCTTCCACTGATAAGGAATCTTTCATTCAGAGAGGTATCGCGTGAAGAGCCGAGCCAGTGTGTTTACGAGGACTGGTGGAAGGTTCTTCAGATGTTCTGACCTTATCCTGTCCGGACCAGGATATATCAATGACGAAATGGCATGTCGGATTTCGGAAGGGAGAACTGGTGGTACAACATATACAACATCTATTTATTTATGATCTTATAAACTAATCTTCTTTAGCTGCTGCGAGGTTGGTATAGGTCTTCGTTGTCGTTGTTGTTGTTGTTGGTCGATGGATGACGTTTCGGCGATTTCGCCTTCCTCAGAGCCTGGACGTATTTATATTAGAATACTTTATTTTTTCGGTGGAAAAAGGCTAAAGTATTAATGAAGATCAAACAGTTAAGTAGATGGTGGGCTCAGATGTTACGGTCAAATGTAGGTCTACACCATATTGAACAGAAAGGCTACTCACCTTGGTGTTACGAGTGGGACTGGCCCACGTGCTGTTCATATGGGGTCGCGAGCAAGACACACCCCCGGGGTCAAAATATCATTTTGAAATAACGCGCCAGGTCA
This sequence comes from Angiostrongylus cantonensis, assembly GCA_009735665.1. NCBI lineage: Eukaryota > Metazoa > Nematoda > Chromadorea > Rhabditida > Metastrongylidae > Angiostrongylus > Angiostrongylus cantonensis. The sequence continues at coordinate 707,803 of MQTX01000202.1, forward strand.
CGTGTGATAGTGAGGCATTCGTCTTTCCGGTTCATCTTTGGATTTTAGTGATCTTTCATTCTGCTCACGCCGCGGCCAGGTTTCTGAAGTATACGCTAACGCAGGAAGAATCTTAGAGTCAAAAGGTGACCACAGAGTCGCGTGTTCTTTGTTCTCCTTACTACTTCCTCGATGCTTTTGAAAATTCCTCAAGCCGCTCGTTTCCTTCTACTCAGCTCTGGAGCTAAGTCGTTCATCATATTGATTTCCTGACTTAGATAGACATAACTGGAGCATTCGCAGATATTCGTTTCGTTGAGCGTGAATGGGGCAAACAAAACCAATCCGTTCCTCATGAACATCGTTTTTGTGAGATTCAGTCGAAGATCAATCTTCCCACACGCTTTATGCGTTCCGCTTGGCTAATGTTTGATGTTATAAGGACGATGTTATCAGCAAAGCGAAAATGGTGTAACTACCGACCATCGATTTTCACTCCCATATTATCCCATTCTAATGTTCTCATGACGTTCTGGAGGGTGGCGGTGAATAATTTTGGCTAGTTGGTATCGCCGTGCTTAACACCTCTTTTGACATCGATGTTGATATCGTTTTAGATTGGTAATATCTTGGTTGTGAAATCTTTGTACAGCTCATGAAGAATTTTTACATACTGAGTAGGGTCTCCCTGATTATCGAGGAATTGTAACAGTCGAAAGAAGTAGGTGACGGTTGTAATTTACTTGTTACTAGCAAAATTTAAGTGTTGTTTTAAGAGAGTTCGTTCCTTCATACACCTATTGCATTACAACGATGGAGTGCATCACCTCATGTCTGCCTGCCTTTTCTGAGAAAAAAGCCAGCTCAGTGCTTATTATAGTGCAGTTTCAATTGGACTTCATTTTCACGACAGTGGCGAGTTATGTTGTGTGACTATCCAGGTGTAATACATGGAACTTCGTCTCAGTTTTCTTGTTTGACGAAATCAGCAAGTCTGCCACTCAAAAATGAAATCAGGCGCCATGAACAACTTCCTCGATGTGAGAAGTTACTGTAAGGGTCTGGAGGTAGCACTGCTTTATTTCCAACAGTTTATTTTAACTAAAGTGTTCAACAACAATGAAAATAGTGTTAGTAGAGAAGAGTATGATAGTCGTAGTTATTCCACTCAGACAGCAAACAGTCTTGTAAAAAATATAAATTTCAGGAAAACAGATCTCTCTAGCTCTTCAAGACTTCAGGGAATATACTTGCGATTGAACAAACGACTAGGAAAGTCGTTAAGAAGTAGACGCCGGCTCGTCGTCTGGAAATTTGCGGAGTAGGAGCCCTTAATCACAATGGTTTGGTTTCTATACTGGTAGAAATCACAGCCAGTGTTCCACAGTCTGCAGAGTCTGCAGGAATAGTGTTGTTCTGACACACTTTAGCAAATGACGAACCCACCTTTGTATGCAAGGATGGAGAGATCATTGTGGAGCATGCGAGAGAATGGTGAAAGGTCTAACTCGCAACTCTTTAAATACCCACCATTTGATAACGTCTTGTTGTTTTCTTCACTGTTTGCTTACGTGCTACAACTTGCTTATCAGAACCTATCATACGCAACTCGAGCTGTTCAACGACTAAAGTGGTTGATTTCATGTGAAAGGAGTATAAGAAATTTCTGAGCCAATAATAACAGTGGTTGTTCTCTTTCTAGACGAGCAGGATAGGCAGACTGCAGAGCAGAGGCAATATTTCTTCATGGGAACGTAGAGGACTTCACTCAGCAATCCGACCTGCGTAATGAAAATAGCAAGCAGCCTCAGCATTTACAAGTCGGAAATACTTTGCTGGAACATCTCTTAATAACTCAAAAGGCCGACTTTCTATAAACCTCGGCATATGTAGATAATAAATATTTATTTATTTATGATCTTATAAACTGATCTTCTTTAGCTGCTGCGAGGTTGGTATAGGTCTTCGTTGTCGTTGTTGTTGTTGTTGGTCGATGGCTGACGTTTCGGCGATTTCGCCTTCCTCAGAGCCTGGACGTATTTATATTAGAATACTTTATTTTTCGGTGGAAAAAGGCAAAAGTATTAATGAAGATCAAACATTTAAGTAGATGGTGGGCTCAGATGTTACGGTCAAATGTAGGTCTACACCATATTGAACAGAAAGGCTACTCACCTTGGTGTTACGAGTGGGACTGGCCCAAGTGCTGTTCATATGGGGTCGCGGGCAAGACACACCCCCGGGGTCAAAATAAATATACAACATCCTTTACTTCATATGATGAGAGGTGCACGTGGCTATGGAAGAGATCTGAGTAGTATTCGTGGATGATTTTCTCTATTGCCTTTCTGGACGCTGTTATTGTTCCGTCTGGGCGTCGGAGTGCAATCATTTTGATCTTGTAATTGGGGAGGCTTCAGAGGGCTTTGCGAATGCTTTTCCCAGCCTCTGCAGCTTCGACCATTACTGCTGCTTTTCTCTCATTAAGATCTTCTTTTATCGCCTGTCTTCATTGTTTCGCGAGTTCAAACGTTATTTCGCGATTACCTGCGGCTTGTGCGATTCCACGCTGGCGTATTGGCTCGAGAGTTTCTGGCGACACACGTCTCTTGGTGACTTTCGAAAGATGTTCAATGAGCCGATCGTATTTCTCGTCGGTGTTGTAGAAAACAGCATCTTTCCAACAGCCCACTAACGAGTTGAATAAGTCGCAGTTTGTGGTGGTTCTGGGACCTCGGTTTTTGAATTTAGCGGCTTTTTCTCCTTTCCGCGAGAAATAGAATCTTACACGAAGGAGACGGTCGTCTGATCAGGTGTAGAACTTTGGGAAAACGGCGACATCGGTTAGGCAGAACTTTCTATGTACTACGATGTGGTCTATTTCGTTATGGTACTCTCCACTGAGAGATTCCCACGTCTAGCGTTGAGGGTGGGGCTTCTGGAATTACGAGTTACCACAGATGGTCTTGGTCGCCATGATAAACTCAGTGAGCCACTCACCCTGTTCGTTCCATTCTAATCCGTGTGTCTCCATGTGACATTCCTCAGACGTTCTTCTTGGTCCAATCTTGGCATTAAAATCTCCAATGATGACTTTGCAGAATGCATGGTCTTCTCTGTAAAACTTCTCCAAGTCCATGTAGAACACTTCGACTTGTTCTTCCTCATAGTTTGATGTTGGCGCGTAAACGACGAAGATTGTCAAAGCCGGTTTTGTTCCACATCTTTTTAATCGTAAACTTCCGATTCGGGTTGTGAGCTGTTCGAAGAATTGATGTTCATGGACAAACTCGTGTTGACGAGAACGCCGCACCGCCTACGCCTCTACTGTCGCATGTTCCGTGGAGCAGTTCTTCTCCAGTGTCATAGACGGCGTTGAATGGGTGTCGTCGTCTCGTCTCGGCCAGGCCGATGATGTCGTACCTTGTCATTCTTGCTGGCATGGGCAAGTCTTCTATCTAGGACTCAGATGCAAGTGTGCGTGCATTGTAAGTACAGATCGGCAGCATAGTTCTTCGTGATCCAGGCAGCTTCCATTGGCTCTGAGATTTTAGCAACCTATCCGTACTTGTTCTACCCAACGCTGCGAAATTGGGAGCTCTTTCGGGGTCAGCTGGATGAGGTTCGTTTTTTTAAACTGAGTTTAGCGTTTTGATACCCACGTATAGCTTGCTGGGCTCTGAACGTGGGTCTGAATATGCTCACGGGTAGCTTGATTTTCAGTAGTATTTGAAAATTTGTCACCATTGTCCTCACTGCTATGTTAAATTTTGATCCTCCGCGATTTTCACGGGAATCCCAATTTAGACCTTCGTTCCCAGGCTTTCTCAACAGACAATCCTCGTTGTTTTGTTTGCCAAATGCATGTTTATTTTCTTGCTACTAGGCTCCTCCACGGTGTTACAACTCTTGTGATTAGTAGACCGTTTAAAGAATCTGAAGAACGTGCAACACTATTCCTTTAATTCATAAAAAAGGGGATTTTATGCTAGTTTGTTGACCAAATACAAAAAGATAGGTTAAAGAGGAGTATAGTAGGGAATCATTTACGACAGACTTTTGCTGTTGAGGAGAATACAAAGTCATTCTAACGTAGACAAACGAAGCACGCACTCATTAGTGTGTTTCCACGGAACCACAGGATACTGCTGTGAACACTTGAGGGTTATAAAATTATCTACGCATTTATTAATGTTGTACAACCCATCCTCCATACCTACTACGCTGATCTCAAAACTTCTTGCACCCGGCCCATCCTCTCGCACCAGCTATCATAGAAGTTTTTAACTTGTATTTACTGCCTACTCTTTTTTAATGGCAGGGTATGCAGCAAAATATAACTTCAATGATGCTGAGATATTTGCAAGACTTCAGACAGCCATGAGCTTAACTGGGTTCGTTGCCGATTTGGGCTCCCCAGATCAATCCTGCTAACGAGTGATTGCTGTTATCAATGATGCTGAGATATTTGCAAGACTTCAGACAGCCATGAGCTTAACTGGGTTCGTTGCCGATTTGGGCTCCCCAGATCAATCTTGCTGACGAGTGATTGCTGATAGCAGAAGATCGATAGAACTAGCTGAGAGACAAGCGAAACGAAGGACCCATGTGGTGTGGTGGTGAACGTGCTACTGCCCAGAAAGGAGAATAACGCGTTCATTCCCGAACGCAGACAGCTGCAGCCCGGAGATTTGCAAATATCTCAGCATTATTGAAATTATATTTTGCAATATACCCTGCCATTGAAAAGAGTAGGCAGCAAATAAAAATGGTTAAGATTGTAATTATAACTAAAGCCTTAGCTTAACTGGAGTCATTACCGATTTGGGCTCCCCAGATCAATCTTGCTGACGAGTGATTGCTGATAGCAGAAGATCGATAGAACTAGCTGAGAGACAAGCGAAACGAAGGACCCATGTGGTGTGGTGGTGAACGTGCTACTGCCCAGAAAGGAGAATAACGCGTTCATTCCCGAACGCAGACACCTATAATCTAGAGTTTTGCAAACATCTCAGCATCACTGAAGCTGCAGTTCTTGCACCTTTTCTATGCAGATTCGACCACTAGTAGAGGATTTTCTTTTCCTTATGTAACAAAAGAGTTTGAACATGAATTCAGCAGCAACATGAAGATCTGTGGATACCTCTCTCTATCGAAATGTTGAATACTGCATAAACGTGACCTTTTCTGAACACCTCATATACTCACTCCATGTTTCCAAGTCATAACAACACCCCTGTTTTGCAGATGGAAGAAATATTTCACCTAAAAACTTGGGTACGATTACAACAACAATTTCTGTGACGGCAAGGGAACATTACGATTAGTGAAGCAAGCGCCCGAAGACAGTTCTCCAACCGAAATGGGAACAGCAAAAAAACACAAAAAATAGCTTTAGCTGCCATCGAAGGCGAACGAGCTACATGTGTTGATAATGTTGGTGAAAAGGTTTGAAAAGGTTAAATATGGATGTCCTTCAATTACATAAGCGTTAAAGAAAAACTGTAAAGCGAAATAGAAATAAACTACTAACCTGATTTAGGTGGAGGTCCAATTCTATTTGAGAGTGCTGGTTACTGGTTTTCGCTTCCTTGTCCTTCAAGTTGCTTTGATCACGTCCTTGTTTGTCAGTGATCCTCTCCATGCTCTTCGTTCATCGCTCCTTGGAAGTGTTCATTTATCAACCTGTTCAAGGTCGGCACTTTCTCGCATGTATTCAAACAAGTGTACATTATCCTTTAAGCGCAACGAGATTCTTCTGCTAGACAATTAGAATTTGTAATAGGATATTTTACATTCTCAACTCGCATACTTTTGGAAATCTTCAAAATTAATTATTGATTTAAACAGTGCAGTCTGTTTAATTACCCGGTTTTGAGGAAGACCGAGCAAAGGATTTTCTGATCCACATCGTGGTGAAGACCTGGATACGCCCTTGCAAGGTTAAGTCAGCACTCCAGGGAGGACCAAGTTGCACGACTAACAATAGGCCAGCCTCAGTACCCCGCACACTGGGTGCTCCCGTCTATGACGTCAGACGATGAGACAACCGGTGAGAGGCCAAAAAATCTCGGGTTGCGCAGAACGTCATTAAAACCGGATCTGACAAACACGCGTACGACAGGCCATGGTCCATCCAGTCGACTCATACGAGGCCCCTTCCCCTCGAATAGCCGTCCTCCGTCTTCAACTGTCGCATCATTAGAAGATTACTATCATCAACTGCTACTCACTAACCGACGCAGCTGATGAGTACGAAATAAATGCGTTCTACTATCAGGTGGAGGAAGTCATCCGCAATGACAAAGCTTGTGATAAATTTGTTGTCGGAGAGCTCAACGCTAGAATAGGAAAGGCCAAAAAAAGCGAATACAGAATCGAAAATTATGGGTTAGGAAAAAGAAATGAGAATGGCAACCGTCTCGCAGGACTCCCGTCGGCAGCACGTCTCTTTTATGGAAACTCGTTTTTCCAGAAGAAAGAAAGCCGCTGATGGCCATGGGAGTCTCCCAACGGCATGACTCATGCGGAGATCGACCATATTCTGACGAGCAGAAGATGGTGCCTACTTGACACATCGGTAGTCCCGTCATTCTTTACTGGTTCTGAACACCGCCTTCTTCGCGTGAAGATTCGATTCAGCCGCAAAGCTGGAAAAGAACTCTCTTCATCGACCACGAGGAAAAAATCTAGCTGTATATGACGAAAACATTCTGAACGAAGTCCTATCCAAACGTGACTGGCAGATTAAAGAACACCCGACTGAAGACTACAAGGTGCTTGTCGAAGGACAGAAATGCTGTACCGAATCCGCCTCAATTCCTCAGGCAAGAAGATCGGATCGCATCTCCACCACTAATAAGGAGTTGCTCGAAAACAGAAGGAAACTGAAGCTTGATCCCACTGCAACACGCTTAACGCAGCTAGTAATAAATGCCAGCTGCAGAAGAGCTATGCAGGAAGATCTACAATGGTACAAGCAGAAGAAACTACTGGAAGCAGCAGAGAAAAGAAACAGTTTGAAAAATGCCGTCGGGACTTATGTGATCATAATCTTCCGCTGTCAGCCGTGATGAACGAGGATGGGATCGTTAAAACTTCCCACCATGATATGGAATTAATAGCGAAAATGTTTTACACCAACCTTTTCCGCTCCACAATCCCCTTCCCGGGCCCTAATATCTTCGCTGGAGAAACACCACTTGGAATTCTTTCGTCGGAGGTTCGAGTTGCGATAGAAAGCATGAAAAGAGGCTCAGCTCCAGGACCAGACAATATCACCGCCGATTTCCTTAGAGCAGAAAGCCACTATTTATATGTACTTCTCGCAGACCATATGACAGCATACCTTCAAAAGAAAAAATCCCACAAGAGTGGAGGACGTCGCGCACGATCATCCTGCCTAAGAAAGGAGACCGAAAGGATCTTTGTAACTATCGTCCTTTATGCTTGGTAAATGTACTCTACAAGTTTTTCACAAAGATTATTCTCTCGCGCATATCAAGGACATGATGTCTCAAGATGACAATGTCGTCGGCAAAACAAAGGTTTGATAGAAATTTTCAATCAATACGTATGCCTTTCTCATCCCAATCGAGTAACATCATTATCCATTGCAGTGTGGCACTGAACAGCTTTGGCGATATTGTGTCGCCCTGTCGAACCCCTTTTCCTATGGGTACGGTAAGAGGGCGATGGAAAAGCTGCATTTGCGTAGTACAGTTTCGTTTTGCCGACGACATTGTCATCTTCTCAAAAAGTACTAGCGAAACAGAGATGATGATCAACGAGTCCAACAAAGCGGGGATAAAGATCGGACTTCGCATAAATTGAAAGAAGACCCAGTTCATAAAAAACACATGGTGCGAAGGCGAAAAAATTGAACTGGATGGTACCCTTATTGCAGAGACCACCTCGTACGTATACCTTGGGCGATCAATGAACATGGAAAACAGCATGGAGGAAGAACTAGATAGAAGAAGGAGAGCAGCTCGGGCAGCATTCGGGTCTCTCAAAGAAGCCACCAGCCAACTGAAGAACCCGAAAGTCCACGCTCATCTCTTCGATTCTACAGTCCTCCCAGCGCTCTGTTATGGTGTTGATACTTCAACAACTCAAAAATTCTTCGCACTACTCACAGAGCGCTTGAGCGATGTCTTCCGAACAAGGCCACCATCATGGACTACGATTGCGAGAGAAAGGAACGAATGGCATGTGTGCTGGGGTCCGCACAACTCGTGAAGACGGACCGTCCAAGTATCCAAGTAAGTAAGTGCAGCCGTCTATTCTTGACAATCTATAGGGATCGCACCGGTTCGAGCGATATAAAAAACTAAGTGTACCTACTAAACTTAAATTAGCCCAATCGACTAAGTCAGTCAAACTCAGTTCTAAGTTACTCTTGTCTAACAGTTCAAACTTCAGACGATGTAGTTCACCAACTCAGAACATTTGGTCGGAAGTTTCTCTAGACATCTGACAGAATTAAGTACTTTCGATTTCGATGGTTGCGTAATTATAAAATGCCCACTTCCGATATGTTTGCATACCTTTTTACAGAGCGCTGTGCTTGGCAAGATGCTTTTGAGCCGCATCTTCATCCTGACAGTAGTTGTTAGATGATTCTCTAGCGGCTCTCCTACCATTCATACAAGACTCTTCCTAAATACAAGATGTATTAAAGTGATGCTACTAACTGCGTTGTAACTATATAACAGTGAAGTAGAACCTCTGCGGACATCAGAAAAGTACTGCTGCTCTTTCACTCTATAGTCGACAATTATAGGCGACGTCTTCGAACCAGATGCGCCAGCTTCGCCCAAGCACCAACAAGTTGGAAATGTGCTATTACCGGAAGCGTTAAGAAAATACAGCCGCAACTGGAAATGTTAACAGCTTCATTTACTGCCTACTACGTTTTTTCAAGGCAGGGCACTATCTGGAATACAACCATAATAATGCTGATATATTTGCAAAATAGCGTACTGCAGGAGACTACGGTAGGTATCGAACACGCTATTACCCTTTCTGGAGGCTATATCTCACATAGTACCGTGCCGTGAAAAATTGTAGCAGGCAGTAAATAAAAATGTTAACATTGTGATCTCAACTACAACCTCAACTTAACCGGGTTCCTTGCGGATTTGTGCTCTCCAGATAAACCCGTTGAAGGGTGGGATTGCTGGCAGTATTAGATAAAAACTGCTTGAAAGAAAGGCGAAACGAAACACCTACATGGTGTGATGGTAAGCATGCTAGCCCGCTGGACGGATAATGCTATGTTCGATTCCCAGGACAGACAGCTGCGGTCCGGAGATTTGGGGATATCTCAGCATCATTATAACTGGAATGCTCATACATCACAACACACCCTTTACTTTATTCGATTCCCTTTCAACAGCGCTGAACTCAAATGTTGTGATAAGAGGAGCAGTGACAAAAGCATAGGAAAAACTACCATCCACAAGTAGCTCACGGAAATGACATATTGATATCTCTGGCATTGCAACTCGTGCATACGCCTTAGTTAACCCAGCTGAGCAATAAACATCAGTTGATGGTCGGAGGCAAAATAAGACAGTTAGATACTGCACAGTCTACTCATTGCACGTCATCTGATAACTCATAGTTCTTCTGTTATTTTATGCCGTTCTAGAGAACGATGGAACTGGTTCAGTACGTCAAGCGTTGTTTAACTTTGTCTTCTTTCTAACGACATCGGTGGACATGAATAGTACTCATCATTGCAAAATAATGTGTGATGACTTCTTAAAAAGCGATTTAGACAATGAGCAATTTTGAACATTGAACACATACGATAAACAGTCTTTTGGAATTTCCCTGCATACACCTGAAGACAATCTGGGACCAAAACTGCCCACCTGTTCCCATTTCGCTGTTATTTGTGCTGCTGCTTTATGTCCAACTGTGATAAGTGTTCCTCCTCGTGCTATTGTAGCCTTAATACGAGCTAAGTTGAGCAATCCTTGAAGGATGCGCCATGGATTTGACTTCATTAAGCATCGTTTGGAGATGAGCGAATGCATATCTGGCCTTTACAATGACTCGCAGTGGCCTACCGATGTATCGAGTCAGCGCTGCTATACTCCCAAAAAAGTCTGGTACCAATTTGCCAATTCCGGAGGGATGGAAGATTTGGTGGGCCATGGTCGCGAGGAACGATTCCACGTGTGTGTTGCAAGGCAACTCCGACGACTGCGCCACATGCGCCATGTATATACAAAAACCAAAAGTGATTAAAAATAGGTTAAAGATAAATTAAAAATAAATTAAAAACAAGTGGAAAAAACAAAAATAGATAATAATACAATTTACAAATGTTATGAATAAGTTGATATTAAATAAAAATAAGTTAAAAAATTATAAATGAATTAAAAATAGATAAAAAATAAATAATGACAAGTAAAGCAATTAAAATTAAACAATTCCACTGACGGGTGATTACTGAAGACAGAGATCGATAGAACTAGCTGAGAGACAGGCGAAACAAAGGACCCGCATGGTGTGGTGGTGAACGCGTCACTCCAGGAAAGGACAATAACGCGTTCGTTCCCCACCGCAAACACCTGCGGTGAGGAGTTTTGCAAATATCTCAGCATTATTGAAGTTATATTTCGCAATATATAATCTGCCATTAAAAAGAATAGGTAGTAAATAATAAGTTAACATTGTGATTATAAATAGAAATAATTTAAAAATATTAAAAATAATTAAGAGTAGATTGAAAGTTAACGAAAATCAACTGTAGCAGTAACCATTGAAACAAAAGAATAAATTTTTAAAAAAATTCTTTATATTCTTTCGAGCAAAGGGAGGTGTTATTTTATTTCTTTATTTACGTGCAAGCTGACGTTCCGGCGGATTTCGCCTTCGCCAAAGCCTGGAAAGCTCAAGTTGACAGCAACCTATTCGGTCAAGCACCTCTATTACCAAACAGAAAAAAGGCTAAACCAATATTTCAATCACATTGAACACAGCTTTGCACACCAACCGCTTTCTATGAGGTTTCCACTGAGTATGTCGCGTGAAGGCCAACCGCACAGAATTCACATGGAAGCGTAAGGTGCCCCTCCCATCAGAACAACAGGCTTATGTACTGCACAATATGACGCGTGATAATAAGACATTCTTCCCTACGGTTCAATTTCGGATTTCCGGAATTAATCCAGAACGCTTCGAGAGTTTAGCGCGCTTGTGTTCTCGATTCCTGTGTGAGGATCGAGACGCTTACTTTAAAGTCCTTCCCGTTCTGTCTCTGAGTCTTATGAGAGCCTAATGGGGCATTTGGTTTACGTTTGTCGACTAGGTGTTTTTTATCCTGGCACAGAGTGGTCTGCCCGCTTGGCCAATGTATTCGTCTATGCAAGCCTTACAGGAGATCATATAAATGTACCCGAGCACATGCAATCACCGTCTCTACCACTAGGACAAATTATGCAATTTTGCACAGCACAGAGATGGTCATATAGGCAGTTACGAACTAGCAGGCGCCTAAGAGTACTCGGTGGCATTTCAACTACGTTTGCCTATTTTTCTAGACCCGCCCTTTCTAAGCAGCGTTTTATACCTGCACATACGTCATTTGAGATGAAGCGTAGGATAAACGGAACCTTGTAATAGTACCCAGGATCAACTTTCTATTAACCTCGGCATTCACCTGTATCACCTGTAGTCCCGTTGATCGTCGAGTGACTCGAGCGGGCGCCAGTAAATCCTCCATTTTTCCCTATCGCGTGCAAAAGTAGCCCAGTGGGTTCTCCTCGCTTTAGGGACTCATCAAGCATCATATCTTTCTTCTAGGCTTTTCGTGAAGAACTCTGACCATCGGGTCGGTGGTCTTCCTGCAGTACGTTTGACATCCCGAGGAATCCAGTCACTAACAGCCCTTGTCCATCGGTTATCATTCATACGCATTACGTGTCCGGCCCATTTTATCTTCGACTGTTTGGCATATGAAACGGCATCTTTAATTTTCGATCGTTGAAATAGGTCGGAGCTTCGGATACCATCCCTTACTTGTGCGAAACGGGATACTCCTAGCATCGTCCTTTCGACTGCGCGTTCGATAACGATGAGTGCTCTTTCATCCTGCTACGTAGCGACCAGGTTTCTGACGCATACGTTAGGGCAGGAAGAACCGTTGAGTCGAAAAGGTGGGCACGGAGTCGGGTGTTCTTTGTCCTCTTCACTACATCCTCGATGCTCTTGAAAGCTCCCCAAGCCGCTCATTTCCTTCTTCTCAGCTCTGGAGCTAACTCGTTCATCATATCGATTTCCCGACCTAGATAGACATAACTGGAGCATTCGGAGATATTCGATCCGTTGAGAGTGAATGGGGCAAACGAAACCAAACCGTTCTTCATAAACATCGTTTTTTGAGATTTAGTCGAAGACCAATCTTTCCACACGCTTTATCAAAGTCCGCAAGCATACGTTCCGCTTGGCTAATGTCTGGTGTTATAAGAACGATGTCATCAGCAAAGCGAAGGTGATGTATCTGCCGACCGTCGATTTTCACTCCCATATTATCCCATTCCAATGTTCGCATGACGTTCTGGAGGGTGGCTGTAAATAAATTTACAGCCACCTCGACATTAAATTATGATTTCGTAGTTTTCTCTCCCAGCAAACGCGAGGTTGTTAAACAGCATAATACGGTTACTTCCATACAATAACACACATACAACACAATCGTAGCTAACGTTTCGGCAGAATCGCCTTCTTCAGAGGCTGGAAGGGGAACACTAATACACAACTTACTAGGTCTAACACTTCAACAGCACAAACAGAAAGATGAAAATCTGACCGATAATTACAAGATCTACGGCTTCTCAAAAAAACCCACCGCTTTTTCATCTGTCTTCCACCGAGGAAGAAGAGCCGCTCAGAGTCGCATATGGCTGACGACTGCACCACCCCACATCAACGATCGATGTGAAGGTACGGAGCGAGATCACGTGTGATCTCAGGGCATTCTTCCCTGCTATTCATTGTAGGATTTTTGGCATTTATCCAAAAAGCCTCGAAGTGCTTGCGCGTTGGTGTTTTAGTATCCCAGGCGAGGATAACGACTTTTATAAGAAAATCGTCTCCGTTATGCTTTTGTATCCTATGCGTCCCTAGTGGCCTGCCTTGTTTTGCTTTTCGTTTGCCATTTAGGTGTTCTTTTATGCGGATACATAAAGGTCTGCCCGTTTCGTCAATATATTCGTCTCCGCAAATACCATACGAGATCAGGTATATCGCACCTGAACTCAAGCAGTCACCGTCCCTGCCATAAGGGTAGAATACGCAATTTTGTGTTTCACACAGAGTATTCGGTGGTATTTCAATTATCGCTACCATTTCATCTAGATCTGCCCTTCTTAAGCAATGAAACCTTTTTATCACTAGAGTTGTCGATTTGGGGGCCTAGTATTTCTCCTACACCTATCTCGAGCTACAGTTTCGTAGCCATTAGAAATGGCTACTTGCCGTGCCAAGTTCCGGGACTCCTCTCTCTGTTCTTTTCCCGTGCACACGTTGGTTACTCTTCGAAACATGCTTTTACGAGCACCCTTTTCGTGTGAGAAGGGTGACAGGAGAGGTAATGAACCAAGATGTTCTCACTACTTGGCTTTCGGTACCACTTCGTAATGTAGCTATTTTCTGACAGGTTAATTTGGGCATTCAGGAATGGAAGCCAGTTTTCTTTGGGTTTTTCTCGGGTGGCCATGATATATTTTGACTGTCCATTCAACAACTCGAAGCATTTGTCCATTTCCTCTTGTGCTGAGCGAAGGACAAAACGGTCATCTATATATCCACAGTAGAGTAACGGCCCGAGATCGGTCACTGGTGTTTCCACCTTAAACATAAACGCAATGGTTGACTTGCTCCTAGTCGTTGCCCCATTGCCAGTCCTCTTATTTGAGCGTAGTACTTTCCGAACCATCTGAAGATTGAGCAGTTCAAGCATTCTTTTAAGAGTTCCATCAATTGCTCTATCTTGAAGCGACACATGTTTATTTCTCCTTCGTGCTGTATAAGGAGTTCGAACATGGCTTGCATAGCGGAATCATTCGACACGTTTGTATAAAGGGCGGTAACGTCGAAGGACTCCATCACGTACGCGCTACTGGGTGGCGCAGTAGGTAGACGATTCAGAAACATCTGGGTATTCGTAAAATGGGCTGGAATGTGCTTCAGCAACTGAGTAAATATTAGGGTTAAAAACCACGTTATCCTATTAGTAATTCCTGGCCAGTAAGATTTCGATATAACGGAAAAACATCCTGAACATATTGGGTCGCATGTAGTTTAGATGAACTTTAAGAAAGGCTCCGTAGAAAAGCTAAAGATGAAACGCAAAATAGGGTAATATCAATAGCTCCATTTCCTCAGCCGTTCTTTAGACAACAGGAGCCCAATAATGAAGTTGATGTGAAATATCGGATGTTCACGGTTGAAACTTTCAAGGTGCTTAATCACTATCGCGCGAAAGGATACAGCTCCAACCTCACTGAAGTGCAAAAACGCGGTATGCCAGAGGTACGAGAGCTGGTAAGGTTGGTAAAAATAAGGCCATCCGTTGGTGATAGGGGGTGGACAGTTTGTCGTAATTCCCTATCAGTTAGATGTTGAGATAATGAAAAAGCATTTTGAGGATGCTTCACTTTATCTCCCATCATTTGAGGAGTTTTAAAGTAAATACTGAAAATTGAACAACGAATGGCTCAAAATGGCAAAGGCTACTGCTTTAAAACCATCGGTTATTTTTCAACTAAAGCATGAATACGCTGTTTTCTTGTTCAGCAATCGCGAGGTTGTTATACAGCATATATTTACTTCCATAGAAAAACACACAATACAACACAACACAACACTAGCTGACGTTTCGGCAGTATCGCCTTCTTCAGCGCCTGAAAGGGTATACTGATATACAATTTATTAGACCAAACACTTCAATAACACTTACAGTAAGACGAAAAACTTCATGGCAATTACATGATCAACAGCTTCTCGAAAAACTCACCGCTTTTTTACATGACTTCCAATGAGGAAGGTTAGAACAGCTGATTATAGTCGCATATGGTTGATGACTGCGCCGCCCCACATCAGAAATTGATATATATATATATATATAATAAGAGTCTTTGATTTTATTAGCTCTCGAGCCTGTCGCATACAAGATTTTTGCGCCGCTGTAAGGTTCGAACTAAACTTTCTCACGCGATAGTGGTTAAGGACTTTGAGAGTTTCGCTAGAAAATATACGAAATTTTATATCTAGTTCGTCGTTAGGATCTAGCTGTCTAAAAGATAATTGAGGAAATGAAGGTGGTAGTAGTGCTTCTGCTTCTGCTACTTCTCGTTGTTCCTTTTTATTTCGTGTCTCAATTCTAGCGTTGCTGCGGAGTCGACATCTTGGAGCTCGTGCAGGCTGCACGCGATACTACACAAGGTTACCCTAGAAATGGGCTCAGGTGGTGGGAAGCTTGGTCCCAATTCTAATAACGAGCGCGCACCGTCAGCGAGAGTCAAGCCTCCTAGCACGGTTACCTTGAATCTCCTTGCATATTATTTATCTTATTGTGACCTGTTTGATCTTCGTTAGCGGTATTTCTGTGCGCTCTTGAGGCCGTGTTATGCGATTTACTCAAAACGACTTCGAATTTTTGAATTAAAAAAGAAATTTAAAAAAGTAAGGATAAAAATAAAGAACTAACAACAAATAAAAATAAATCAAAAACGGTTTAAAAATAAATAAAAATAAAAAGTCCTCCCCAGATGTATCTCGTGAGAGAAACTGCAATATTTTATTTTCCTCTAACATACGATTCGCTCTGAAGTCAGCCGCAGCATTTCGTTGAAAGTAGGAGTTCCGGACGTTGTCGTCATCGAGGTTTGTAGGAACGTGAAGACTGCAGCGATTTATTTTGCTCCGACAAACGATTCGTTATGAAGTCAGAAGCAGGATTTCGTTGAGAGAATGAATTCTGCACGTAAATATGCTATGAATACTCTAACATCTCTGAAATTATGTGGGTGAATTTCAATCCATGGCACAGAGTGCTAATGAGTCCCAAACGCTTTACTCTTAATCATTTTTACTTCAAAGGCCAATTTTTCCCAATTATATAAAGAACATGACAACGTTCGAACTTTACTGCTAGAGTAGAGCGATGTCCATTTCTTTTCCTGGAGCGGGGTCATCCTGTTTCATGGCTTGCTGAATTATGTCGTGAGGCCGAGCGCCTGTGGACGGAAGAATTTCCGACCACTCGTAAAAACTCCGAAGTGGGGAAGATGGATATGGAGGAACAACTAGAAGACATTACCGAAGGTACAAGAAGTCATTATGTTTCAGTTTCAACTGTTTCAGCGCAAATCTGATGTTTTTGCAGAATTACGCAGTGAACGCACTAATTTCAATGACTCCGAAGCACATTTGAGGTGTTTCGTGTACACAGCTTCGAAAGCAACAGTTTCAGCTCAAATCTGACGTCTTTGAGGAAATTCGCAGTGAATGCGCTGGTTTAATGACATCAAACCACTTTTGAGGTGTTTCATGCATTCAGCTTCGAAAGTTCATATTCGATGGTTTCAGCGGAAATGTGATGTTTTCACAGAATTTCGCAAAGAACGCCCTGACTTAACGACTTTAAAGCAGTTTCATTATGATTGTCTACAGCATGCGGAAGGCTTGCAGGCGCCAATTTCCACAAGAGGATTCATTGGTTTGATAGGAAAATTGATACATTTTATAAAACTATTTTCTGCAAAAAATATCGCGAACGTACGTCGTAGACAAAAAAAAAAGCCGGTAGTGATGATACGCGAGCAGTTGGAGTGAAACATTGTTGGGCACCTAGTACTGGGAACGCGTCACGACGACTATAACCTCGAGGTTTTAGTTTGAGTGCTTGAGGTGTGGTTAAATATGAACGTCCTTTAGCCGCACAGAAGTTAAAGAAAGAAAGTCACCTTTTTCGTTGTCAACTTCTTCGCCGTTGCCTTCTTCATTATCACCTTCTCCGTTATCTTCTTCATCGTCGTCGTCTCTTTACATCGACTTCTCCGTCGTCGTCCTTCTCATCGTAATCTCCATCACCGCAGCCTTCTTCGTTTTCTCTGTCGTCGTCTTCTTCGTCGTTAGCCTCTTCGTCGTCCGCTTTATCGTAGTCGTTTTATTCGTCGTCGTCTTTTTTATCTTCTTCTTCTTCGCCGTCGTATCCTTTGCCAACGCATTCTCAATCGCCCTCATATTTTTCGTCTTTTTCTTCGTCCTTTCTGCAGTCCTCTTTCTCATTGCAATCTTCGATGTCGTCTCTATGGCTATCTTCTTCGTTGTCTTCGTCGTCATCGCAGTCTTTTCATCGTCTTCTTTTTGGTCGCCGTCTTCTTCGCCGTAGTCTTCTTCACAGTTGTCTTCTTCGTCAGCATCGTTTTCTTCGTCGTCTTGTTTGTCGACGACAAAGGTGAGTGAGAAGGTGAAGGTGCATGAGAAAAAGTTGAACGTGAGCGAGGAAAAGGCTACTGAGAAGTAGGTGAAAAAGAGCGAGAAGAAGGTAAACGTTAGTGGGATATAGGTGAAGGCGAGTGAGAAAATGTTGAAGGTGATTGAGAAGAAGGTGATCTTGAGTGAGATGAAATTGAAGGCGAGTGAGAAGAACGTGAATGAGAAGTAGGAGAATGAGAACAAGGTCGGTGAGAAAGACGTGAGTGCGAAAGTAAAGGTGAGTAAGAAGAGGGTGAAGGCGAGTGAGAAGAAGGTGAAACTGAGTGAGAGAAGGTGGAGGTGAGTGAGAAGAAGGTGAAGGTGAGTGAGAGAATGATAAAGGTGAGTGAGAAGAAGGTGAATGTGAGCGAGAAAAAGGCGAGTGAGCGAGTAAAGAGGAGGTAGGTAAGGAAAAGATGACTGAGAAGGAGGAGAGTGACAAGGTGAAGTAGAAGAAGGTGAGTGAGAAGCAGGTAAGGCGAAGAAGATGAGTGACAAGAAGGTGATTGAAAAGGACGTGAGTGGGAAGAAAGTGAATGAGAATTATCTTTGACTATTTTCAGTTTTCAGTTTACTTCTTATTACTTCTATCTATATTAATTCCTTCTGTATTCATGTTCTTTATTTTCCAGGACCGCCTTTCTGATAACCTCGGCATTGATTGACAATTCGATGTTTTATTTCAATAAGCAGACACGAGGTTGTTATTATTGGAACTTATTAGGATACAACAGCTGACGTTTCGGCGGTTTCGCATTCTATTTTTAATTTATTTTTGTTCATCTTTATTTGGTTTTAGCTTTTTTAAATTAATTCAAAATCATTTGGATTTTTTCGGTTTTTATGTGTTTTTTTAGTTTCTATCTATCTCACCGATTTTTATTTATCTTCAATTATTTTCCTTAATTTAATTTCTTTTTCAAGTGCGGCATGCTTTTTGAAGATAATGGACATCTTGCAAACTGTCACCGCCTTCCTGACTCCATCGCATTGGCAGTTCATCGGCAAGCTATCGCCGTTCCTCTCCTGCAGATAAAGTCCATCCCGTACGTGGCGCATGCATCATGCAAATTCTATCTGAAATAAACAAACTCTTTCAGAAATCTACGTTGAAGCCAAATTTACCAATGCATTCAATGCTAAAATTGGATTTCGGATTTGCTGCCTTCTAACCACAGATACCCCCGAAGGTTTACCGCCTAATTGTGGCTGAGGTGGTCCTGGCTGTTGGGCTGGATTTGTCACAGGCGCTCGCCCTCACGGCGTAGTTCGGCAACCTATAAAACACAATGAGCAAAATATAACTTTAATGAAGCTGAGATATTTGCAAAACTCTGGACCGCAGGTGTCTGTGGTGGAGAACGAACGCGGTATTGTCCTTTCCGGGGAGTAACGCAGCGCTCACCACCACACCATGCGGGTCCTTCGTTTCGCCTGTCTCTCAGCTCGTTCTATCGATCTTTTGCTATCAGCAATCCCCCAACAGCGGGATTGATCTGGGAGCACAAATCGGCCATGAACCCAGTTAAGCTGAGTCTTTAGTTACAATCACAATCTTAACCGTTTTTGATTACTGCCTACTCTTTTTGATGGCAGGGTATATTGCGAAATATAACTTTAATGAACCTGGGATATTTGCAAAACTTTCGACCGCATTTGGGTGATTGCTGATGGCAAAAGATCGATAGAACTAGCTGAGAGACAGGCGAAACGAAGGACCCTCATGGTGTGGTGGTGAGCGCTTTACTCCCCGGAAAGGACAATAGCGCGTTCGTTCTCCACCATAGACACCTGCGGTCCAGAGTTTTGCAAATATCTTAGCTTCATTAAAGTTATATTTCGCAATATACCCTGCCATCAAAAAGAGTAGGCAGTAATCAAAAACGGTACAGAATGAGCACTGCTTCGAACGTTGTCGTGTTGTATACGTGACGGAGAAAAATAAGTTTTCGATATATAAACGATTAAGAATACAGCGTCCAGGGCTCTCCAACACATGCCATGCGTTGAAATCCATTTACATAATTTCAGAGATGATAGGATGCATATTTGGCAAATGCACTGATGACCGGCAATCGTATAATACGAAACTTCCAGCTCCAAAGCAATGCGCCGAACTGAACCATAAATTCTGTGCGCAGTACATGGCACTTCTCGCTACGTGTGTACACCTACCGATGGACAAAAATATCTTTAAGGTTTTTCGTCACGTGGACGAGTTACATCGTCCCTCGTCGTCTCGATTTCCGATGGATAAGATAGACTTATACGAATACAGTTCATACACCAATGCATCAATCTGCAGCTGATAGTGACTAAGATGAGATGTCAACTCTGTGGGTTGCAAACAACCACGAGAATGGAAAAATATGCTGGCCAAACAACTACATAGGTATAAAAAGATGTAATTGTGGATTTGCTTCACAGCATGATTGAACCAAAGAGTAAAGTGGACAGGTGTCGGCTTCGAAATACTATCGTTCCGATGATGAAACGTGTTAAGAAGGTGATAAGAGGGCCAACTGAAGTCGATACTCGACCCACTCCATTCGTTTCGACTGCACTTGATCTAGGGTATGGTATGCTTTGCTCTGCTTCCTACCGCATTAGCAACAATGTAGTGAAAACTGTATTCTGTAGATCTTTTGAATGTAAACTGTAGATGCCATCAGAAGGCGAATATTGGTACCGGTTTTTTCTCTTGCACTTTTGATCTTAGCGATTTTTTACGTTTTTTATGTTTTGTCGCAGCACGGTGGTCGAAGGCACCCTGCAACGCACATGGAAGTCGATGATCGATACTCGCACCCTAGGCCCACCAAACCGTCCATCTCTCTGGGTTCGCTGAATTGGTATCAGACCTCTCTGGGAGGATGACAGCACTGGCTTCATATATCGGCAGGCCACCGCGAGTCATTGTAAAGGTCAGACATGCATTTACTCACCTCCAACGATGCTTAGTGATATCGAATAAATGGTACATTCCTCATCGAATGATCAACGCCGAGAGCCTTTTTTCTACTCAATAATATGTGCCTAGAATACAGTTTCGATATTCTTCCATTCGTTTCGTTGTCGTCCGTGCAACGGTAATCCATAAAATTAGTTGGGTTAAGGGGTGTATTCGGCTGGAACTTTGAGATCTATGGACTTCCCTCCTCATTAACATGTTATATACTGATCGTTATTTTTCATGGAAACCTAAAACAGTTGGGCAGAGCGTTCTAGGCTACCAATGGTAGAGAAAAGTTAGCACTGCCTCGCCACTTGGATTCCTCGAGGACGACAAACCGTCTGAACGACATCCTAAACAGTTTAGCAAGCCGAATGGAATCTTCCGCATTTCCGTTACAAACTCTTTTTTTCTGGACCGCACAGACCCCTTTTTATCCTGCAGTTCTTCATCGATGATCGCATTTCGAACAGCTGAATGGTAGAACACGATTTCGTCCAGCAGAATGCCATGTTACCTAGACAATTTAGACGCTACTCCCGTGCTTGACCGCACCACTGCACCGTTTTAGTCCCACGAATCTCCCTCATATGAGGGATCTCGAGCCGGTTAGTCGCGAGGCTACGTGGCGCGTTCCCAGGTGGCGGATAGGGGGTTAACCGTGGACCAAAAGCGACCTTTGCTTCCCTGAGACGCAGGTGGATCCAGGGGATGGACTCCCTGTTTCTGCTGCGCCGATTTAACACATACTTTCTGTATTTGCTAGGCGTATTCATGCATGCGTGTGAGGGTGCGTTCTCGCTTTATGCTTCAGCCTAACCGATGTCGCTGTTGTCCCAAAATTTTACACAGAATCAGACCACCGTCTCCTTCGTGCAAGATTTTATTTTTCGCGGAAAGGAGAAAAAGCCGCTAAATTCAAAAACCGATGTCCCAACACCACCACAAACTGGATCTTATTCAACTCATTAGTCGGCTGTTGGGAAGATGCCGTAGTCGACAACATCGACGAGGAATATCATCGGCTCATTGAACATCTTCACGTTAGCACCATGAAAGCTGAGAGCTCGGATGTCACCAAGAGACGTCTGTCTCAAGAAACTCTCGAGCTAATACGCCAGCGTGGAATCGTACGAGCTGTGCGCAACCGCGATCTAACGTCCGAGCCTGCGAAACAGTGCAGACAGACGATAAAAGACGATCTTAAAGAGAGCTGAGCAGCAGTAATGGTCGAAGCTGCAGAGGCTGGGAAAAGCATTCACAAAGCCCGCCGAAGCTTCGCCAATTACAAGAACAAGATGATTGCACTCCGACGCCCAGACGGAACAATAACAGCGCCCAGAAATGCAATGGAGAAAATTATCCACGATTACTACTCAGATCTCTTCCATAGCCACGTGCACCTCAGAGCCGCTTCTCAGTGCAAAACTGCATTGTACGACGGGGTTATTTACCAGGAATTTAGACATTTAGGTGAACCATCCTTACAAGCCCCAGCATTTCATCCATTCATTTCGTTATCCGGAAACCATCGTTCACGTGGCTGTTCGGTTCCCATATACGATCGGATGCAACTTAATTGGTATACCTCTTCTCTCATTGAAATGGTAAATATTTGTCCCTGGAATCCTGGGATAGCCGCACCAGGGCGTTCCTAGGCACTTACTAAAGGTAGATGTTGGTTCGTGCTATTTGGAAGGGTAGCTGCTTGTGATCCGAATTAATATTAATCAGCAGAGATTCCTGTTACAGTACTGACCTATGCTTTATTTGACCAGCACCTCGTGAATGAAATAAGCTAAGTCTATCGTAAAATACTTCACCACACAGTGAAAGCATGCGTTGTGAATGTAGTCTTTCCAAGGAAACATTACTTAGAAACAAATTCGCAATTTAAGGACATCTGTTTTCATTATGGTGACCTTCTCATGTACACTGGCAGAAGAAAAAATACTTAATAAGTCCCTTCAATGATCTGTCACCGTGTAGTGATCGCAGTCTTCCTAAGCTTCGGGTTTGAGTGTATTAGTGCACTAGACATTTCGGTATGTCCAGCAGGACTCAAGACACATGAAGGAGTTACAAATAATTCCTTCGAGAAGTATTACGGACTGATAATGGTTTTTCCTAGTCTTCCTCCTCTATGAATTCTAGGAATGTCAGGCTACCGATTAAGTACAAAAACTGTCAAGAAGAACGACATACGGCACTCTGTGCAGCAGATGAAATTGCCGAAAACAGTGAATTGGGAGCACAGCGAACCGAGTACGACGCCCACCTATGCTCATCGTCTCAAATGAACTAGGTCGCACCAATTTGTACACCGGTTTCTTCACATTTTTGCTTATGTAATAACATAGCTGATCTTTGGCTGTAGACGTCGATTAACAATTTATTCCGTCCCCCTTTCATAACAGCAAAATGAATGTACACTTTAACTCGTTGTGAGTCGAGGCAGGAAAACATTTACGAAAGCAAAAAGAAATGGTTTCAACACTGCCAAGTAATTGTGCATTCAAATTACATCTCATATCAGGTCTAATTAGCTAGTTGAAATCATGGTAATTCCCAAGGTACTGAAGAAGAACAGTTGAAATAAAAGTGCTCACGTTCCTACATTCTGCTGTTTGCTCAACCGCTAGCACTCCCTTGCGAGTATTGTAAGTAATTCTAGGATGACAGCTGGACAAAAGAATCTATCAGCAAATCATGCAACTCGAAGACTATCATAGCATGAAGCTAGGAGAACTATTGCTAACGCTGATAACCAACTACTTTCAACTTTTTGCAACGACCTTGTAATTGGCAAGGATAGCTGGTCTGATTGGTTTCCGTATAAAAAAAGTCCCTTTTTAAAGCATGGCTTCTTAATTCTAGACTAATCAACTGACACTTCTACAAATAACAAAGGTTTATAACAAAAACCAAAACAATCTTATGAAATGAGAGAAGCGGCAGTCGCAGACTCGTATTTCCACGTAGCCGGTAACTGACGGGTGGTTTTGTAATAACGAGCGAGGCGATGAATCCGTGACTCTACAAGAATAAGCCTGTACTTGCTGTCAATGTCCTTGCGGGAATGCTCGAGATGCTTTCGGATCGAAACAGCTTTTTTAATAAGGTGGTAGAGATCCTCGGGAATCTCAGGTGCCATTCCCTAAACAAGACTTTCCATTGCAATAGTACCCAGTATCGACTTTCTATTAACCTCAGCATTGAATTATGAATTCGTCGTTTTCTCTCTTAGCAATCGCGAGGTTGTTAAACAGCATACGTTTACTTCCATACAATAACACACATACAACATAATCGTAGCTGACGTTTCGGCAGAATCGCCTTCTTCAGAGCCGCTTTTTTCACCTGTCTTCCACCGAGGAAGAACAGCCACTCCGAGTCGTCAGCTATATGCCACTCTGAAAGGCTGTTCTCCCTCGGTGGAAGACAGGTGAAAAAAGCGGCTCTGAAGAAGGCGATTCTGCCGAAACGTCAGCTACGATTATGTTGTATGTGTGTTATTGTATGGAAGTAAACGTATGCTGTTTAACAACCTCGCGATTGCTAAGAGAGAAAACTTTCCATTGCTTCAATCGTGATGTAAAAAAGAAGTTGTCTGCATCGATCCTCTCATAGATCATAGGAATCTCAAGCAATGTAAATTCGAATCTGTAGAACGATGACACAATGCGTTCTAAACTTCAGGTATACATGAACAAACCTTAGCTTTAAGAATTCTGAAGATTTTGTTTCCTGTGACACGGCGCACTTGAGCGACTCCGTGAGAATCCCTAAGAATAACACCGATCTGTGAGGGACGAAGACCCTGAAACATCGAAGTTAACAGCACAAAGTAGGGCTTGTTGCAAACCTATTCCACTACTAGCGGTTATTTCGGACAGCAGAGTCTAAAAACAAAGAAAAAAAGAAAGTACAGCACTCAGGAAGTGATGATCGAACCATGAGCTCTGAGCTACCCAACATACCTTCTTGGCAAGCTTCACTATCTGTTCCTGCACGTCTGAGCTGCTAAGCTTCAGCCACGATGGCACTGAACGGCGATATGGCAACGCCGATTTCGACATACCTTTACCAGGATTGTGCATTCGCCCCATGTTGGTTGCAAACAGTAATTAGAGCTACCTAAAAACGCTGATACAAATTCGAACGAAATCTTGATAAAGCTTAGGGCCAAGTGGAATGAGCAACTTATGCCAGGTCGTAACTGTAATCAAGTACAAACACTTCTTACACTCTGAATAACCAGTAGAAACAGAGAAAAGTTTCAATGAGTTGGGATGTTAAATAAAGACCTACCATCACCTAACATACTAACTGAGGTCACAACTACCGCGAATTTCGCTCCTACAGTCTTCCCATCCAAAAGTTCACAAACATTGCATCAGTATAGACACTAAGGCATAGTTTCCATGAGATTTTCATGGGAAGAGATCAACAATAACTATGTTCTGTCAACATCAACATCGATATTTTTGGAAAACGGCAACTCCATCCCCATCTCAGGGATGTCAAGGGCGTGCACGGATGCAACTCAGGCTTTCGCAGAGGAATGAGGTAAGATCGTTGTTGTCAACTAGCATACTCTCAAACAACATCAAGACTATGAGTATTTGAAAAATACTATTTGGAACAAACATTTCGCGCAGTCAGTGGAAACAATTTAGTGCACGACAAAGAATTTAGGCATAACTTAAAGGAAAGTATTCGTTGTGGGGAAGCGTGATAGGACCGTCGCCTAAAATATACTCTGTGTCCTTTAATAGCTTCATTGCACAATGGTATGAAATTCGTTAAAAGTAATAAATACGGCTAGGGTTATGCTTATCGTGCACGTACTTGGATGCTGGTTTCCAGTGTTACTGGTTTAGTCATTGTAGTCCCCTAAGTCCCAAGGCCCCTAAGTCCCAAGGCCTAGCAGAGGGTTCCCCCAAGTCGTCACCACCACAGTCAGTTGCCGCCCCTGTGGATCACAGAGAGATTTGCCACCATGCGACTACTTTGATGCCAGGACAGTGGTGGATCCTGGTATTGCTTTATTTTGGCTAGGCTTCATGATGGAAACGCCGGGCTCCTCAGCTTGGGATGCCATGCCGGTGGGACTAATCCTCTCGCTGTGCATCGCAGTCCGGCACTCAGGAACACCTCCCAGTCACGATGAAGCGGTAAACTGTTCGGAAGTTTTACCATATAGAAAGTTCACTATGGATGCTGTGTTGCCTTTTTTTCTTCTCTGCACCTTGTCTTTTTTGTCCGCCATTGCTGTTTTACAGAAATTATCCAATGGAAGCCACATATTCCAAAGTTTAGTTCACTATGGGTGATGGCGTGACATCCCTCACGGACAGTCCTGCACGTTCAAGGAAGGCCTATCGCGGACATCGTCGAAACAAGAGAGGTAGAAGCACTGAACGTTCTACCTGTGCAGATGCGAATTCAGCGAACAATAATAGTGCTTCATCATCAAGCCGAAGGAGAAATGGCCATTCTACCGATACCGAGGGCACCCGCCATTACGGTAGCGACGCCTCATCACAAATTAAGTTAGTGTTTTGATTAAAAGTAGGGCTATCATCTCTTAAAAACGAATTCGTCTTCATTTTTCGATGGCATGTGCTTTTCATATTTTGTTGTTGTTTCTCCTTACTTTATCAATTTAGCCGTAGAGGACGACCTATTGAGGAAACTAACAGTACATCTCATTCTGAAAGTTTGGCTGAGATTGATGGTAAGCATTTTATCATCTGGATCTTTGTTTTAGACTCTTGTTTGTTTCTTATTCCAGTCTTATCCTGTAATTTTCGCCTTATTCAATCAGGTTATTGAAGGTGTTACTCAACAGTCTCAAATGACCCAACTTTACCGACGGGGAGGTAACCGCGGTTTCTCCACTCATCGCGTTCCAGGTTGGTAAAGCCACTTACATAGCATATTTCATACATGATTTATCAGCATAGTTTTCTATTACTTTATTGGTGGTTTGTCATAGTATTCAGGATTTAGGGAGCAACTACTGTCAGCGAAGTGGACACACTTTCAATCCCTTTGCTCCACCATTTATCTCGCAATCTTTGCTGGTTAGAGAACAAGCAACCAGTATTCACTACGACGGGAGCTGCACAAGAATTTCTGGTTCACGATTTTTCGAAGGAAATCAAAAATATCGAGGAAGTAAACAGTTTACACGGACACATAATAAGACCTATAATCATGAAGAGCGGGGGAACCGTCGTAATCAAGAGGGGAACCTGATAAGTGGATCAACCGAGACGAGTACATGTCATCAGAACAGTAGGAGACCATTTCGCTCACACCAAAGAAGGGTGAAAAATAATTTCGCTGCTCAGGATGAGTCGATGAGAGGTGAGAACTCCTAATATGCTCTATTTTTAAACAACTTTCCGATATATTAGCAGATTGCAGAGCGATTGATTCAACAACTGGAGGATCGATGCTATGAATGTGCGATCTGTTGTCAAGTTATCCTGCCCAAAGAGGTATAAAATAGTTTTAATGTAACCACAGTTGTACTGAGATATTTGCGAAAACTTCGGGCTGCTGGTGTCTGCGGTGGAGACCGAACGTGCTATTACCCTTTCGGGGGCTAACGCGTTCACGACCGCATAATGTGGGTCCTTCGTTTCGCCTTTCTGTTAGCTATCTTCTGTCTACTCTATCTAGCTTAGGTGTAATCGTGTTGTAACATGTTTCTTTCTAAATTTCAGGCGATTTGGTCTTGTAGGATATGTTATCAAATGTTCCACATTTCCGGTGGTTGCATAATAAATTGGGCTAAGAAAAGCAAGGAGGATGATAATAGGTGATTAATATATTTGCAAACGATTTTTCTTCATTAAGTTTTTCACTCTTAAATGGAACTCCTTTGTAACAACTTATATATGAACTAATCCATTCATAGACATGGCTTGATGTCATTCTAAATTAGTTCAAGTGTAGAGACAGTTGAACACAGTTTTACCTTGAGTATTTTGTATTTCTCAAGTTGTGGAGTGCTTTCTGCCTGAAAATCTTGTTTATCGATTTGTTTACTTGAATATTTGGGTGGCCCATCCTCAGTGGTTGTGCTGACCGAGCATAATTTCCATTATTTCGGTGTTTTAATTGTTTAGCCACTGTGGCTCCCTGGTGTCCTGAGGTCAGCCAGGCCAAAGTCTGCCTGAGGTCGTCACCACCACAGGTTGTCGCTGCCCTTGTGGATCAGAGGGAGATTTGCCACTATGTGACTAATGTGATATCAGGATGGTGGTGGGCATTGGTATCGGTTTACTCTTAGCTGGGATTCCTAATGGAAACTTCGGGCTCCTTCTGGGCTTGGTAGACCCTGCCATGGGTGAATCTCCCGCTGTACATCGCAACACAACACCCTATGAATACCCCCCAGCCGCAATGGGGCGGCAAACCATTGCGAGGATTTAGTTTATTTACTGCATTGAAATTTGGGATAGTAAAATATTTTATATGAACAAGATTTTAAATCGTAGACCCTGCCATGGGTGAATCTCCCGCTGTACATCGCAACACAACACCCTATGAATACCCCCCAGCCGCAATGGGGCGGCAAACCATTGCGAGGATTTAGTTTATTTACTGCATTGAAATTTGGGATAGTAAAATATTTTATATGAACAAGGTTTTAAATCGTGTCACAGTTACTGTTATAACAAAGATTGTGAGATTCATGTTGGAAAAGTGCAAGGAGAGTTGTGTTTATTCCTTTCCAAATATTACAAGTTCAGGGACTACTGCACCAAAGAAGAGATTTTTAAGACTTAGAAGAGAGAGACTTAGAAGATAATGGGTCTGTTAAAGTCCCTCATAAAGGCACTACTATTAGCGACCGTGTTAGGTATTTCACAGTTGCCGATAACTTTTTCATAAATAAAACTCTAGAGATGATAATATTATGGGCTGGTAGGGAAGGGTGTATTCTATCGTACTAAAGATATGCTTGGTTTCCAGAGGATGTTTTTTGACTAACAGATTTCATTAAAGATCAAATAGAGTTTTCTTGCTTTTAAAACTCAGCTCGATTGTCTCGCACTCGCAGAGCCAATCTTTTGGCATTTTTTTTGGAATATGTACAATTATGTGGTAGGTACTTAATACATAACGAGCGGTATCAGTTTATACATTCATGCGAGACGTCGTGAGTGGCCTATATGAGTCCTGAGTCTATTTTGGCACGCAAGGCCCTTCCCTGTATTTCTTCAAATCGATTGATATTTTGTCCAGTACGGATGTTTTGCTGGGATTCGCTCGGAAAAGTGATTTTATTCACGTTTCGTTTTCGCAAGAGACTTTTCGAACGACTTCATTGACTAGTAACTCAAGAAGCCATTATATCAACTCTAATCGCTGTATTGAATTATAATTGGGCGATACAATGCTTGGATATAAAATATATGAAAGATATTCGTAATAGCATAACTCGCAAAACACTTTCAAATGTTGAGGGGTATTTCTATGATGAGCCATAGTAACATATAGTAAGTATTAACATAGGTACCATTCCTACTCATACCGAGCAGTTTTTCCTACAATTATGGGGTTTTACGAAATTAACATTGAACGACCAGCCTTGGCCACAACAAAGTCGTTTAACTTCCATGTGATAGAGTGCACCGAGGACGAATGTGGAAGAAACTCGTCTCTTCGCCCAGAAATGTTTTGAAGTATACCACCATTAAGCAAGTAGATAGTTTTGAAAACCGACTTTTACTTAACCTGAGCCATATTTTGCACTAGTTGTCTTGGTGATAAGCTAATCCGAGGTTGTTGCATAATTTTTCTGACTGTGGCTAGCGTTTTGGCACCTGCTCCTTCTTTGGGGCGCAATGATTTAATCTGACTCTCCACAACTGTTCTTTATGTGTGGAACACCTAGCCGCATTGAGTTGATTTTGTAAGCTGCTTCATTTTGTTGGACTCGCTGAAATGTTAGGACCAATTTTAAAAAAGTGTAACAGGGTCCTCTCAGCCTATTCACGCAATACGAAGTCTCCAATCAGTAGCCTTTGTTGCCATTATTTTAGTGAATTATTGCATCGTTAGAGCGCAAATAGCACGGTGGTTAGAGGTGTTCTGCAAAACATACGAGTTCAATCCTGTGCCTCAGGCTCACCATGCATTCACTACCTGAGAGTTCGGCAAATTGGTACCGGTCTTATCCAAGAGGATATCAGTACCTGGCTCCATACATCGTAGGCCACTGCGAGTCATTGTAGAGGGCAGATATGCATTCAGTGACCTCCACCGGTGCTTAATAAAGTCGAATTTATGGCCCATCCCTCAACATAGATCATTGCAGAGAGCTTTATCGTTTTCTTACTGTATCGTTTTATTTTGGTCTACAGACTATCTTTTGTTCTGCACTAAAATCCACTTTGTCCTGTTCAGATGGCGATGCCCTACATGTCAAACAAAGTGCGATGCAATTCCATACAATTACTTTTGCTTTTGTGGAAAACAGCGTAATCCCACTGCGCATGTGTGAGTGCTCTTCAGATTTTCGTTTTCTTTTGCAGAAATTGCTTGTATTAAGATAAAATCCCTGATTCTAGTAGTGAGATACCGCACTCTTGTGGAAATATCTGTGGTGGTAAGCGTTCAGCAACTTGCCCTCATCCGTGCAATGAAGTGTGTCATCCTGGACCATGTCCAGAATGTCCAGTCATGCTAACACGTACTTGTAACTGTGGTAACGTTGAGATGGCAGTTCGATGTGGCTCCGACGTTGAAACCAAAGTTCGTTTTGTTATGTTTTACTGCGTTTACTATACCGTTGCACGTTTATTCTACCGTTCTTAGTGTAAATCACACCACCCACATACACGTAGAGTTTCTCTCAATTTAAGTGCGATAAGGTCTGCGATCTTTTGCTCGAATGCGGTATTCATCGCTGTACGCGTGTATGCCATGAAGGTGAATGCGGTCCGTGTAAGGTAATGACACAACAAAGTACGTCTATCTTCCTCTTTCTTGTTGTTTTGAACAAATAGAAATATATTACCCACCCAGCGTTTCAGGCTGCTTTTGTGGGTCATCATCTCGTAAGATTTTATGCTGGGAGAAGTGCTCCGAGAAATATTCGTGTGGTTCTCCGTGCACTGGAATATATACATGCGGTGTTCACCCCTGCACAAGGAAGTTAGTTGTTTGAATTTTTTTGGGAATCGTGAACATTTTCGATTTCATATAATATCTCTGAGTTGTTGCATGTTATAGTTGTCATCTAGCTGATGAATCTGGTTGTGGTCCTTGTCCGTATTCTCCTGAACGAATCACCCATTGCCCGTGTGGCCTGTGGACTCTGAAAGAGCTTGGATTAGAACGGCTATCTTGTTTAGAACCTATTCCAACGTGCGGAAATTTATGCAGGAAGGTTTTGAAGTGCGGTACTGATGGTTAGTTTCAATGTTTCCATAATGTTTCCCGTCAAAACTAAGTTTGACTTCTTCACTTTCTTTAGAGAAAAAGCATCGTTGTCGCTCAATGTGTCATACTGGAGAGTGTCCTCCTTGTGAATTGAACACTAGCATCGTTTGTCGATGCAAGCAAGTGAAACGTACGCTGACCTGTGTGGAGTACTTGGAATTCAACTGTAAGCAGATTTAATTGATTTTTCTATCCATCTGTTTTGTTCACGGTTATTTTTCTAAATTTTTAACCGAAGAATAAATCTCTGTTCAGGTGAAAACGAGTTTTTATGCGCAAAACGTTGCAAAAAGCGAAAGTCATGTGGGATACACAAGTGTCAGGAATTGTGCTGTGTGCAGACAGAGCACATTTGCCTACAGGTACTTACCTATGTTATTTTCATCCATCTTTATTTGTTGTGTTTACTCTGACTGCGTTCTTCTGTGTCTCAACAAATACAGGACGATAACTGATTTTGGTTGGCTCCTGTTGTCCTTATTTTCTTCCTTATTTTTATCTCTATTTGAAACTAAGGCGGTTAATTTTTGTTATATTACCAGCTATAATACATCTCTATCATCCACTCTTTTTCCAAGTATCAATTGAATTTCGACTCCGTTGACTTTCTGTTAAAATATCTCTTTGACGATTATGTTGGCTTCATATTCGTTCAAACTCCATTTCGGAAGTCCCAATTGAATATTAAACAAGCTGACTTTATATTAGATCTGCAACAAGCGTCTGTCTTGCGGTTTGCACTTCTGTGAGAGTATTTGTCACGCCGGCCAGTGCCCAAGATGCTTGAACTCAAGTATGACAACTTTTTTTGTTAGTGAATTCTCTCTGCAAATTACTTAACACCTCCCAACGGTGTACCACCTCATCGTGGCTGAGAGCTCTTTCTGGGTGTCGCGCTACGACATGGAGTGCGGATTCATCACTCGTTCTTCCGGCACTATCTCCCAAACTGAGAACGAGTCCGACCTTTCCATCAGGAAGCCCTGCGAAGAGTAAACAAAAGCAATACAAGGATCCACCACCGTCCTTGTATCAAACTAGTTGCATGGTGGCAAATCTTCCTCTGACCCACAAGAGCGGCGTCTGCCTGTGGTGGTGACGACCTGGGAAGACTTTGGCTATGCTGACCTCGCTACTTCGGAGAACAACATCAGTTAAAAGAGCAAAACTCCATGGTAGGGGAAGTTTTGCTGGGACCCGTACAGCCGATGAGGACTGTCCTTACAAGTATCCAAGTTTGCAATGGCTTAGCAGTGAGTAAACAGTAATACTTTTTAGTCTGAGTGTCTGTTGTGAGATAACTGTTGTTTAAAATCACATTAAATGGAATGCTTCCCAATTAAAGGCTTCGAAGAGCAGTTTTGTCACTGTGGTCGTACGGTGCGACTTCCACCAGTACCTTGTGGATCATCGCTACCAGAATGTAGTGAGCTGTGTGCACGTCCTCATCGATGCAGTCATCCTGTTACACATCGATGTCATAGTGAACAACATTGTCCGCCGTGCACTGTGCTTGTGGAAAAGATGTGTTATGGAAATCACGAGGTGACAACAAATACTTTGATGGATCGATAATTGATCATGCGGTAGAAAAAGTTTACTTGTTTGCTGAACATTTAATGTTAGTGCATATTTAAGATTCGTAGAAATGTTCCCTGCCACATTGATGCCGTCTCCTGTGGACGCCCTTGTGGGAAACCGCTGACGTGTGGTGCTCATTATTGCAGCAGGAACTGCCATTCAGGCGATTGTGTTAAGGTGGGTTTAGCCATTTTGTTCGTAACTGAAGCCTTCGCTCAAATTCGAATCTGTTTCGTTGTGAAATGAGTGCTTTAATATTCAGAATTCCAGTCAACTTTTTAATTCTGCAAATAGAACCTGTGTTGTAATACTGGGTTCTTATCATTGGTTATTAAATATACTGTATGACTAACAGAATGGTGAAAAATGCACTCGATCGTGCATGGTTCTACGTCGTCCATGTGAGCATCCGTGTGCGCTGCCCTGCCATGGCTCAAACGTTTGCCCGGAATCGGATTGCCAGTATCTTGTCAATGTCACTTGCGAATGTGGGAGACGCAAATCTCAGATGAAATGTTCAGATGTGAGGAGCTGAGGTGAAATTATTGCATAGTAACCGAGGTTTTTGGACGTTTCATTTTCAGTTCGAAAAACTTGTCAATCGCCTTCGAGCTATTGAGGCGGAATCAACTGAGGGAAACGAAAATTTGGAGTTTAGTGGTGTAGGAGCGATGAGAAGATCAGCCAGTATGGAGAAATTGAACTGGTCCGTGTTCTTTTTTTCCACTGTTATGCCGCAATTAGAGAAAATTCGATATTGCATGACCAAATTCCGCGGCCAATCCCGCTAGGGGTGCTTGTTCATGTGTTGCTGTGTTGGCCACTAATCGCACCGGATAATTCGTAAATAAGGTGCAAAAAATCCCACTACCATTTTTACACAAGCAGCATTATTTTAAAAGTATATAATATGTGTAGTTAACGAAAAAGTATATATAGTAGTATAAGAAATATGTATACCGTTTATGATTTCTTTACAGCATGTCTTGCGACGACGAATGTAAGAAGATGGCTCGTAACAAGAAGTTCGCTGAAGCTCTTGAGCTGGTAACAAACGAAGATGGTGATCTCGAAAGGGAACCAACAATTACATTTACAGAATACTTAAAGGTTGGCATCTATGCTTGTTACCACTCTTTGCTGTAGGTTTAATCAATATTAGGATTAGCTCAAGCAGTTATTTTGTTGGTTTTTTTTCTTTTTTTTTACTTTTATGAATTCCTTATGCCACGGATCTCCCTCATATGAGGGATCTCGAGCCGGTTAGTCGCAAGGCTACGTGGCGCGTCCCCAGGTGGCGGATAGGGGGTTAATCGCGGACCAAAAGCGACCTTTGCTTCTCTGAGACGCAGGTGGACCCAAGGGATGGACTCCCTGTTTGTGCTGCGCCGATTTGGCACATACTTTCTGTATTTGCTAGGCGTATTCATGCATCGTGTGTGGGTGCGTTCTCGCTTTATGCGGATTGTATTCTACGAGTCAACTCGGCCAAAAGCCTGCAATCAAGTGACAGGGAAGTATATGGGAGGCGGTTAGGAGTCGCCTCCAACAAATAAGCTCCATGTCCACACTGGGAGAGCCTGGCAAGCTACCCGTGAGTATAACCAGCCCCCACGTTCAGAGCCCAGCAAGCTAAACATGAATATCAAAATGCTAAACACAGTTAAAAAAAACGGACCTCATTCCCCTGACCCCGAAAGAGGCCCCAATTTCGAAGCGTAGGGTAGGACGAGTACGGAGAGGCTGCTAAAATCTCAGGGCCAATGGAAACTGCCTGGATCAAGAACTATGGTGACGATCTGTACCTACAACGCACGTGCACTTGCATCCGAGTCCTCGATAGAAGACTTGCTCATGCAAGCAAGAATGATAAGGTACGACGTCATCGGCATGGCCGAGACGAGACGACGCCACCCATTCAACGCCGTCTATGATGCTGAAGAAGAACTGTTCCTCGGAACATGCGACAGTAGAGGCGTAGGCGGTATCGGTGTTTTCGTCAACACGAGTTTGTCCATGAACATCGATTCTTCGAACAGCTCACAACCGGAATCGGACGTTTACGATTAAAAAGATGTGGGTCAACACCGGCTTTGATAGTCTTCGTCGTTTACGCGCCAACATCAAACTATGACGAAGAAGAAGTCGAAGCGTTCTACATGGACTTGGAGATGTTCTACAGAGAAGACCATACATTCTTCAAGGTCATCATTGGAG
Source organism: Angiostrongylus cantonensis (assembly GCA_009735665.1). Taxonomy (NCBI): domain Eukaryota; kingdom Metazoa; phylum Nematoda; class Chromadorea; order Rhabditida; family Metastrongylidae; genus Angiostrongylus; species Angiostrongylus cantonensis. The sequence goes on from MQTX01000202.1 coordinate 742,499, forward strand.
ATTTCAATACCAAGATCTTAAGACCACTGACCCGATGGTCAGAGTTCTTTACGAAAAGCCTAGAAGAGAGATATGATGCTCGGCGAGTCCCTAAAGCGAGGATAACCCACTGGGCTACTCTTGCACGCGATAGGGAAAAGTGGAGGATTTACTGGCGCCCGCTCGAGTCACTCGATGATCAACGGGACTACAGGTGACAGGTGATACAGGTGAATTCTTTATGAAACTGTTTACAATTTTTCCCAGTTTCTTCCGTATCGCTTGTATCACCTGTGGTGGACTCGCTAAAGGTGGAGTAACTTGGGCGCCAATAGTATTTATATTCTTTTCTCTTGCGTGTTAGAGCTACATAGTGTGATCTTAGTTCTTCGTATTTCTGTTGTGGAATCACTCACTCTTGTTGTCTTTATTAAGAAGGTAACATTGAAACCTCATCGGGGTCTGCTATGGCATATATCTAATTTCATCTAGAATCCTGGAAGGACATATCGAATTTCGTATCTTGCTAGAGGCATAATTCATTGAGTTCTTCCAATATTTTTAAAAGCTTTTCTAAAATTTCACTGCAATTTTAGGCCGAATTACGTTCGAACGCTTCGTTTGTTATTGAGGTGGAACGTACATTTTTGGAGCTTCTCGGAAAGCTTGGAGCTGTAAGTTTAAGCTCTTTAGACTATGAAGCTAATAGCATTCATATTTAATGCTTCGCACATTGTCATGTTTTCGTTTCAGCCAACTTATCTTGGGACTTCGTTGAACCACAATTTTCCGCCGATGTCTGTTGAAAAGAGGCGATTTATTCACGAATATGCTGGATTCTTCTTGTACCAATCTATTGGTGTAGACAAACCTCCAAAGCGTAGCGTAATAATAACGGCAAAAAGGTTGTGCTTTATCCATTCTGTTCCGTTGGTAATAGTAACAGTTAGTCAGCGTTTATACTTTGTCAGCACCATTTATAGTAATGTTTACAAGCTGAACAAAAACATTCTATGTGGTGACGTTTTTCAGAGGCATCAGTCGTGCTCCTTTAGTTCTGCTTACGTCTTTGCAAAGGCATCCTAACGTTCTTAATACGCGCGGTTCAATCACTCTCAGAGGGCAAGTCATTCTTACTTATAATTATGGTTATTTCAAAGTGGGAAAGAAAAGCTGCACTTACAGGAACATCGACGATACAGTCAAAATAGATGAAACACATGAGGAAATTAGGGAAGAATCTCACAGTGGCTCATCTATGAAGACCCTTCGTGGCAGTCGTCCCGTTAAGAAACGAGTCGCTCCACAAGTTTCTCGCCCCACTCCTTTGCCTCAATTCAATCATTTTGCTGTGTTAAGAAGCGATGATGAAGAATATGAGTCTGTATCGGCAGACCATAATGCGCAAAAGGATGTTATATTGGTCCATGAAAGAGGCCCGCATTGGTGGAGCGATGAAGAGGAGGTCGTATCACCTGGCAATGCTTTTGAAATTGTTTCTTTAATGGAAGAGATAGTACTGAAGATTTGCAACGATATGAGTTTTGGAAGTCACAATGAAGGAGGAAGCTGCAAAGATTCATGGTGCGATAATGAATAAAACGGCAATGTGATCCTTTCCTTTCATTTTGGCTAGTTGGGTTTGTATTTTATTATCCTTATCGAATGGAGCTCTATTTGTTGATACGTATTCAACTTCTTGATATAGGTATTGCTGACACGGTGTTCATTTTCTTCACGGCTTCGTCTTATATTAACATGCCAATGTGTTCGCTTCCTGTACCAATGTGGTAACTCCTACTTTTTTGTTAACCAAACAGACGTGACTCATATTTAGTTGAATGTCTTTTCTGTAAGTTGTAACGAAGTTAAGTATCTTAAGTTATCTCTTAATAATGTCAAATCGTAGTTCAACATTCCTTTTGTCTTTTTATCGGGTAGGCATTGTCGTTTGGAATGTGCACACACCACACACATGCACTTTTAGTTTGTGAACTTTATGAAAAGCAGATAGTGTACGAGTATATGTCCACTTTTCGGTTTCCGGAGTCCATAGAATCATAGTATGGTTTTTGTCAATATAAGTACGACTATGAAATTTCTCCGGGGTTTGTATGGTTCTACGTATTGAAGAGATTTGAAGGACTGGCGTTGTGTAGAGACGATCCTAAAGGAGAACTATTTATGCCACGATCAGCACAGATTTTGTGATCTGTTACGAAATCCTGACGACCGGTGCTCTGGATTCTGTGTGCTGAACACGAGTACTGCACGATTGTTGTGTGCAACAGAAACTGAAGAGTGGACTGGTGACCATACGAAAATCCGAGCATGGCAACGTTCAGGGGAATCAAGTTGTGCGTTCATAAGTATGAGAACCCAATGCGCCAAGGCATCGGCTCCGACATTGAACCTTGGTGATCTGGCTTTGGTAACCAGCAGGGATTATCTATGCGGCCATTGCTATATAGTAGGGCTTAAACTCTCTTGTTATGTCATGAGATTTGGTTGCCTCTCGGCACCGGGAAACAAAGTTACCGTCGCTGTGACTACGAGGGATTCTGACTTACGAGGCGTTCAGTCATAGTCTCCCAGATGTTAGCCTCGAACCATTGACCGATCGGTTAAATAAAAGAAAAAGCTCTCGGCGTTGATCAATCCCTGAGGGATGCGCAATGCATTCGACTTCATTAAGTATCATTGAAGGTGATTGAATGCATATCTGGCCATTACAGTGACTCACGCTGGCTTACCGTTCTCGTAATAAGCAAGATTACTATTGCAACAGCATGTGAACAGCAGGGTAAAACTAAAGTGTCTTACGACGGTCTGAACCCGTCCGCTCTAAACGAAGTCTTTGTCCAGTGGTCATTGTGCTAGTACATCATTTCCATAAAGTTATTTTGATGAGATGTCATACATGTTATTTCCCTAAGAAATCAGTCCATACAAAATAGCTATGCCGAAAATGAGTATCATACAGGGTTTTACATTCTGTGAACATTAGAACGTAGGAAAAACGAAGAGGGCGTGAAAGGTGGTACACCAGAAGTACTATTGAGCATCAACTGCGCTCTATTATTGACCTATTAAGACATTTTTTTCGTCTCTAAGACTACGGAAAATTCGCCACTGATTGTCTAATGAGAAAATAAATTAATGCTATGGCTGGCGAATGATTGGTCGCAAGCTAGAAATGGAGCATATACAGGAATTTCTTGATAGTTATAAGTCAGAGCAGTGTTCAAACATGCTCGTGCAAACTTCGCCATAAGTGGATAGTCTTGAACCCGCATAGATTCCATCTTTCCCCTACCTGCTATCGTCCAATCCAAAAAAGCCGTCAAAATAGTCACAGTCCAAATATTGAAGGATAATGCGAGACAGTGCGAGAATATGCGCGTAAGGATAGTGTACTACTGCTGTGTCGGATCTGTGACAAAGTGTGAATAAGTTAATCCACCACGTTTCGCAAACACATTTGTGATTTAGCGATGCATCAAATCAAGTGAAGCTGTTGCTCCAAAGAAGTCTTGTGCAAATTCAGGTACACCAGAAAAATGGAGAAATTGGCGGCCCATCGACGCAGGGCCGAGCCAGAGACCACATGTGTATTGTAGGGCAGCCTTAACCACTGCGCTATACACATCCCTCTACACATTTCCTGTACAAGTTCTATACTGTCTCGTCTACACTGTTGTCATCTAACGCAATGCTAAATTACTTTTCTTGCAACTCTAGCCTTAATCATCCCTACATCGATTTCGCAATGTGCCAGTGTTATTCGATCCCTGCCTAGAATGCAACCGTTTCACCCTCATCACGTGAATGACGATGGTTCTAAGTGCCGTCTCCGTAGGCTCCTATTTTTAACATTCTAATTTTTACGTACTTTGTGATCTTCACGGCCATACAATCTCGAAAATGCTATGTGATCTATCCTTTCCGAAATCCCATGTAAGGTTGTTATCAATCTGAGAATCTGCTCCTTTTAGCATACCAGTATGAAGAACTGCTGAGACGGAATGGTCATAGACTGCAAATAAGTGCAATCCAGAATAAATTTGACGAACACTTTTGCGACAGCAAATGCGAACATTGAGGCGTATCCTTATGAACTACACGATTTCCTTTTCGGCTTGACAACTCTTCAGAAAATTTTTACTTCAGCTTGAAGGAAATCCAGCATTTCTTTAGCAAGTTGGGAAGCTCTAACATGTAGGAGAAAATCGCCCGCATATGTCGCATATCACATGAGGAATGAAGAGGAAGCCAAGACTAAATACAGTTGATCACGTAATTCGGAAGTGGAAGTGTTAATCTTCTAGTACATTTGTTAATCCATCAGTAAGCTCTACAGGTCTATCATGGGCGTATAGCAAAAGGGTCGGCACATAAATCTGAGTGCTTTTTGACGAGAAAAATGGAAAAAGACGGGGCGATTCGGCAACCGGTGATTGATGAGTTGCTAAAAACATCCCATAGAAAGAGAAATTTCGACAACCTGAAAACAAGGTAGATTTCTGTCCTGCGCGTGCATTGGAGTTTCCTAGCTCCAGCCATCGGTTCTGAAAGAATTCATCGTGTCATCTTCAATAAGCAGACACGAGCTATTTCGCAACCGCCTATATGACCCTCTATGTATAACCGAAAACTATAATTTACCCTAGCGGAAGAGACGGTGATTGCATGAGTTTGGATGAGGAACTCTATATCAACTCAGTCAAAAGCTTCCTCTAAGTTGATGTTGAGGCAAACGATTCTCGTCAAAATGTGTTTGTCCATGAACATCGTTTCATTCATATGAGAGGTCTCAATCCGGTTAGTCGCGAGGCTACGTAGCACGTCCCCAGGTGACGGATAGGGGGTCAATCGCAGTCTAAAAGCGATCTTTGCTTCCCTGAGATTCTCCTGCGCCGAAGTGTGAATGCGTTATCGCTTTATGCGGATTGTATTCTAAGAGTTAGTTCGGCCAAAAGCCTTCATTCAAGTGACAGGGAAGCACATGGCGGTTAAGAGTCGCCTCCAACAAATAATCTCCATATCCACTCTGGGAAAGCCTGGCAAGCTACCCGTGAGTATAACCAGCTCCCACGTTCAGAGCCCAGCAATCTATACGTGGGCATCAAAAATGCATAACACCGGAAAAAAAAACGGGCCTTATGCCCCTGACCCAGAAACAGTCCCCTCCTGTCCGAAAATGGCTACATTACGAAATGGTATCGAAAGCCAAGTAGCAAAAACATCTTGGTTCATTACCTCTCCTCTCACCCCTCTCACACGAAAAGGGCGTTTGTAAGAAACATGTTTCGAACAGCAACCAACGTGTGCACGGGAAAAGAACCGTTATCGCCAACACGTGTTTCTCCATGAACATCGATTCATTCATATGAGAGGTCTCAATCCGGTTAGTCGCGAGGCTACGTAGCACGTCCCCAGGTGACGGATAGGGGGTTAATCGCAGTCTAAAAGCGATTTTGCTTCCCTGAGATTCTTCTGCGCCGAAGTGTGAATGCGTTCTCGCTTTATGCGGATTGTATTCTAAGAGTCAGTTCGGCTAAAAGCCTGACAGCAAGTGACAGGGAAATATATGCGAGGCGGTTAGGAGTCGCCTCCAACAAATAAGCTCCATATCCACTCTGGGAAAGCCTGGCAAGCCACCAGTGAGTATACGAAGCCCCCACGTTCAGAGTCCAGCAAGCTATACGTGGGTATCAAAATGATAAACGCAGTAAAAAAAAAACAGGCATCATTACCCTCATCCTCAAAGGGCCCCCAATTTCGCAGCGTGTGGTAGGACGACTACGGAGAAGCTGCTAAAATCTCAGAGCCAATGGAAGCTGCCTGGATCACGAAGAACTATGGTGACGATCTGTACCTACAATGCACGTACACTTGCATCCGAGTTCGCGATAGGAGACTTGCTGATGCATGCAACAGTGATAAGGTACGACGTCATTGGCCTGGCCGAGACGAGATGGCGCCACCCCTTCAACGCCGTCTCTGAGATTGGAGAAGAACTGTTCTTCGGAACACACGATAGTGGAGGAGTAGACGGTGTCGGCGTTATCGCCAACACATGTTTGTCCATGAACGTCGATTCATTCGAACAGCTTACAACCGAATCGGACGATTAAAAATTAAAAGCTTCACGATTAAAAAGATGTGATCGAAACCGGCCTTGACAATCTTCGCCGTTTACGCGTCGACATTGAACTATGACGGACCTTATGACCTTTTTGCATCGCGAGATAGATTTTCGCGAAATCCATTACAAGATTTGCGCTGAAACCGTCGAATAAGGGCTTTCGGTGGTAAACCGTTTGGGGTAAAACGAATCTGGAGATGTGTATTGAGATGATTTGTACGAAACGCCAGATGTTCATGTTCAATGTGTTAACTAGCACGGATCATGAAGACTTTGGTTAACACGGGTCGACTTCCAGTTCCTTTACTGCTGTAGTTTTTACAAAAGAAATGCAGTTTATACTAAATCGAAAGCTTCTACCAGCATAATCTCCATTTTTTCGGAGTTTTGCTGATTTGGTGTCCTGGAGTCTCCATCCCAGCCTGCCGAGGTTAATAGAAAGTCGATCTTGAGAACTGTTAAAAGAAATACTCTATTGGAATGATAAAAGTGATAAAGAAGAAGCACACCCCGCAGCTCCGAAGTCGGCCTGCCAAAGTCTGCCCCAGGTCGTCACCACTACAGGAAGTCGCCTCATTTGTGGATCAGAGAGAGATTTACCACCATGCGATTAGTTTGATACCAGGATGCTACGTTTGATACGGTCCAGCGAATGTAGGCTAGTTGTGCCCACACACCACCCACATCGTTTCTCGGCCTTTTGGCTAAGATCAAAATTTAGTTTGTGTTCTTATCGAATTAACCTTCGTTAGAGGTTCCAATGAAATTCGTTAAGGTTATTTGTTTTTTGGAACCGGATGGGTTCACTACAAATCCCGGTTAGTAGCGAGGCTACGTGGCACGTCCCCAAGTGATAGAATGGGGGTCAGTCGCGGACTAAAAGCGATGCTAACTTCCCTGAGACGCAGGTGGATCCAGGAGATAGCCTACTTGTTTCCTGCGTCGATATAGCACATACTTTCTGTATTTGCTAGATATATTCTGCATGCGTGTGTGAATGCATTCTGGCTTCATGCGGATTGTATTCTAAGAGTCAATTCGGCCAAAAGACTGCAATCAAATGACAGGGAAGTATATGGGAGACGGTTAGGAGTCGCCTCCAACAAATAAGTTCCATGTCCACTCTGGGAAAGCCTGGCAAGCTACCCGTGAGTATAACCAGCTCCCACGTTCAGAGCCCAGCAATCTATACGTGGGCATCAAAAATGCATAACACCGGAAAAAAAAACGGGCCTTATGCCCCTGACCCAGAAACAGTCCCCTCCTGTCCGAAAATGGCTACATTACGAAATGGTATCGAAAGCCAAGTAGCAAAAACATCTTGGTTCATTACCTCTCCTCTCACCCCTCTCACACGAAAAGGGCGTTTGTAAGAAACATGTTTCGAACAGCAACCAACGTGTGCACGGGAAAAGAACAGAGAGAGGAGTCGCGAAACTTGGCACGGCAAATAGCCATTTCTAATGGTTATGAAACTGTAGCTCGGGATAGGTACAGGGGAAACGCTAGGCCTCCAAACGACAACTCTAGTGATAAAAAGGTCCCGTTTTTCCTACCCTTCATCTCAAATGATGTAAGCGCAGCTATAAAACGCTGTTTAAGAAGGGTAGGTCTACAGAACTCGGTAAACGTAGCTGAAATGCCACCGAGTAATCTGAGGCGTCAGCTAGTTCGTAACCGCCTATATGACCGTCTATATGCAACGCAAAATTGCACAATTTGCCCTAATGGAAGAGACGGTGATCGCATGAGCTCAGGTACAGTTTATCTGATCTCATGTAAGGCGTGCGGAGACGAATACATTGGCGAAACGGGTAGACCTCTCTGTGTCCGCATAAAAGAACACCTAGTCGGCAAAAGTAAACCAAATACCCCACTAGGCACGCATAGGACCCAGAGACATGAGCAGGAGGACTTTGAAGTACGCGTCACGATCCTCGCACAGGAGACGAAAACACAAGCGCGCGCCACTAAATTGAAAACGAAGTCGTATAACCACCTTAAACTGGTACTTGTTCAATTCACTAGTCGCCTGTTGGGAAGATGCCGTTGTCGATAACATCGACGAGGAATACGATCGGCTCATTCAACATCTTCACGTTAGCGCTATGAAAGCTAAGTGTTCGAAAATCACCCAAAGACGTCTCTGTCCAGGAATACTTGAGCTGATACGCCAGCGTGGAATCGCACAAGCTGCAGACAACCTTGAACTAACCTCCGAGCTTGCGAAACAATGCAGACAGGCTGTTGGGGAGTTCCTTTCAAGCGGCCAATACACCAGAATTGTTGGGACGGCTCGCTATTAGGTGAATCCCAAGTAGTTGAGAAGACTCGATCGGAATAGTTGCTCGTCTTTGTTTGTGCCACGCGGGACTTTTCTTGATTGGCAGTCACAATGAAAGTAGAAAAAGCCACTAAATTCTGAAAACGAAGTCGTATAACCACCTTAAACTGGTACTTGTTCAATTCACTAGTCGCCTGTTGGGAAGATGCCCAGGCCTAATGCCCTTTGGATAGTAATAACAAGCAGACTGATGCAATTATTAACGTTTATTAGTCGACTTGTCGACACAGGCTATAAAAAAGATCTTAAAGAGAGAAGAGCAGCGGTAAGGGTCGAAGCTGCGGAGGCTGGGAAGAGCATTCCCAAAGCCCAACGAAGCTTCGCTATTTACAAGATCAAGGTGATTTCACTCAGACGACGCCCAGACGGAACAATAACAGCGTCCAGAAAGGCAATGGAGAAAATCATCCACGATTACTTCTCAGATCTCTTCGGTAGCCACGTCCATCTTCCGTCTTATAAAATAAAAGAGGATGGATATGCTGTTCCACCGGTTCTCCCTTCCGAAACCCGATATGCCATTTCATCGGTGAAGAATTCAACAACACCAGGTCCGGAGAGGATAAGATCAGAACATCGGAAGAACCTTCCACCAGTTCTCGTAAACACACTGGCTCGACTCTTTACACGTTTTACCTGTCTGATTGTAAGGTCCATACTCAATAGGGAACCAGCAAGACCGTGCCAATCATCAAGAATGGTGACCTCCACGATATCGGCAACTATCGCCTAATTTGCTTGCTTTCTGTCGTCAACAAAATTTTCACTCGAATCATCCTAAACAGGGTTGACAGAACACTGGACGAAGGACAGCTATGTGAGCAAGCAGGGTTTCTAAATGGATTTAGTACGATAGACCACATCCACACGATAACAATGCTTGTTGAAGTATAGAGAAAGTACAAAAGACCGCTCGGTCTCACTTTCAATTTACAGAAGACCTTTGATTCAATTGAGATAGAAGCAGTCATGGAAGCCCTTGATATTCAAGGAGTCGCTACTGACTACATAAAGATTCTTCGTGAGCGGTACAAAAATTTCTCAACCAAGACTCCTTCTACAACGATATTGACATCGATGTCAAAAGAGTGGTTAGGCAAGGCGATACCATCTCGCCAAAATTATTTACCGCCACCCTCGAAAGCGTCATGCAAGCATTGGGATGGGATAATATGGGAGCGAAATACGATGGCCGGCAATTACATCGCTTTGCTGATAATATCGTCCTTATAACACCGGACATCAGCCAAGGGGGTATGTTTGCCGACTTTGATAAAGCTTGTGGAAGGATTGGTCTTCGACTAGATTTTGCCTAAAAACGATATTCATTAAGAACGAATTGGTTTCGTATGTCCCATTCACGCCTAACGGAAAGAATATCTCCGAATGATCTAGTTGTGTAGGTTAGCAAATCAGCCTGATAAGCGACTTAGTTCCAGAGTTGGACAGTAGGAAACTAGCGGTTTGGGGAGCTTTCAAGAGCATTAAAGATGTAGTGAGAAGAACAAAAAACACCGCACTCCGTGCACACCTTTTCGACTCAAAGGTACTTTTCACCCTAACTTTTGCGTCAGAAACCTAATCGCTGCGTGAGCAGGATGAAAATGACGCAGCGTTATTGAACGCGTAGTTGAATGGACGATGCTAGGAGTATCTCGTTTCATACAAGTAAGAGATGGTATCCGAAACTCCGACCTGCGTCAACGATCAAAAATCGAAGATGCCTTTCTGTACGCCATACAGTGAAGATAATTTGGGCCGGACACGTAGTGCGTATGAATAACAACCGATGACTTTTGACTATATTCCTCGGGATGTCAAACGTACGGCTGGAAGACCACCGACTCGATGGTCAGAGTTTTTCACGAAGAGGCTATAGGAAATACATGATGGCCAACAAATTCCTTGAGCGACCAGAATCCACTGGCTACTCTTGCACGCGTCAGGGAAAAGTAGAAGATTACAGGCGCCCGCTCGAGTCACCAAAGAGACTGAAGGCGATACAGATCTTCGATCTTTTCTACCTTGCCCTAAGTATTGGAACTCCTTAAACTACACAAAGATGGCGCAAACTCACCCGGGGCCTTTGGACGCACTACCTGAGAGCTGGTGCTAGAAATATCCGCAATCAGTAACACAGAATGAATCACGCAAATGCTACAACATTTGGAAAATCCGACTTATATTGACAATCGAGGCTTAGAGGTACTGCGTTCACTGTCCCTGCTATTACATTATAGTGTGCTAAATTTGGCACTTTTGGAATAACTGAACACATTAATGTTGTGGTTAGCGAAGCAGTGGTCCAGAGAAATCTTGTACAAATTCGGTGACGTATGTACCAAACCCCGCGGATCTCCCTCATGTGAGGGATATCGAGCCGGTTAGTCGCGAGGCGACGTGGCGCGCACCCAGGTGGCGGATAGGAGGTTAATCAAGGACCAAAAGCGACCTTTGCTTCCCTTAGACGCAGGTGGATCCAAGGTATGGACTCCCTGTTTCTGCTGCACCGATTTCGCACATACTTTCTGTATTTGCTAGAGGTTTTCATGCATGCGTGTGTGAGCGAGTTCTCGCTTTATGAGGATTGTATTCTACGAGTCAATTCGGCCAAAAGCCTGCAATCAAGCGACAGAGAAGTATATGGTAGGCGGTTAGGAGTCGCCTCCAACAAATAAGCTCCATGTCCACTCTGGGAGAGCCTGGCAAGCTACCCGTGAGTATAACCAGCCCCCACGTTCAGAGCCCAGCAAGCTAAACATGAATATCATAATGCTAAACACAGTTAAAAAAACGGACCTCATTCCCCTGACACCGAAAAGCTCCAATTTTGCAGTGTTGGGTGGGACGAGTACGGAGGGGCTTCTAAAATCTCAGGGCCAACGGAAGCTGCCTGGATCACGAAGAACTATGGTGACTGCACCTAAAATGCTCGTACACTTGCATTCGAGTTCTCGACAAAGGACTTGCCCATGCAACCAGGCAAGAAGGATAAGGTGGGACGTCATTAACCTCATCGAGACGAGACGACTCCACCCATTCAACGCCGTCTATGATGCTGAAGAAGAACTTTTCCTCGGAACATGCGACAGTAGAGGCGTAGGCGATGTCGGCGTTCTCGTCAACACGAGTTTGTCCATGAACACCGATTCATTCGAACAGCTCACAACCGGAATCGGACGTTTACAATTAAAAAGATGTGGATCAATAGCGGCTTTGACAATCTTCGTCGTTCACGCGCCAACGTCAAACTATGACGAAGAAGAAGTCGAAGCGTTCAACATGGACTTGGAGAAGTTCTATAGAGAGAACCATACAATCTTCAAGGTCATCATTGGAGATTTCAATGCCAAGATCGGACCAAGAATAATGCTAAACACAGTTAAAAAAACGGACCTCATTCCCCTGACACCGAAAAGCTCCAATTTTGCAGTGTTGGGTGGGACGAGTACGGAGGGGCTTCTAAAATCTCAGGGCCAACGGAAGCTGCCTGGATCACGAAGAACTATGGTGACTGCACCTAAAATGCTCGTACACTTGCATTCGAGTTCTCGACAAAGGACTTGCCCATGCAACCAGGCAAGAAGGATAAGGTGGGACGTCATTAACCTCATCGAGACGAGACGACTCCACCCATTCAACGCCGTCTATGATGCTGAAGAAGAACTTTTCCTCGGAACATGCGACAGTAGAGGCGTAGGCGATGTCGGCGTTCTCGTCAACACGAGTTTGTCCATGAACACCGATTCATTCGAACAGCTCACAACCGGAATCGGACGTTTACAATTAAAAAGATGTGGATCAATAGCGGCTTTGACAATCTTCGTCGTTCACGCGCCAACGTCAAACTATGACGAAGAAGAAGTCGAAGCGTTCAACATGGACTTGGAGAAGTTCTATAGAGAGAACCATACAATCTTCAAGGTCATCATTGGAGATTTCAATGCCAAGATCGGACCAAGAAGATCGTCTCAGGAACGTCACATTGGAATCCGCGGGTTAGAATGGAGCGAACAGGGTGAGGGGATCTCTGAGTTTATCATGGCGACAAAGACATGGTAACTCGCAACTCCAGAAGAGCCACCCTCAACGCTGGACGTGGGAATCTCCCAATGGTGAGTACCATAACGAAATAGACCACATCATGGTAAATAGAAAGTTTTGCCTAACCGATGTCGCTGTTTTTCTAAAATTCTGCACGGGATCAAACCACCGTCTCCTTCGTGAAAGATTTTATTTCACGCGGAAAGGAGAAAACGCCGCTAAATTCAAAAACCGAAGTCCCAGAACCACTACAAACTAGGACTTACCCAACTCATTAGGCGGCTGTTGGGAAGATGCCGTTGTCGATAACATCAATGAGGAACACGATCGGCTCATTGAAGATCTTCACGTTAGCGCTATGAAAGCTGAGAGTTCGAAACTCACTAGGAGATGTCTGTCTCCAGAAACTCTCGAGCTGATACGCCAGCGTGGAATCGCACGAGCTCCAGGCAACCGCGAACTAACGTCCGAACTTGCGAAACAATGCAGACAGGCGTTAAGAGAAGATCTTAATGAAAGAAGAGCAGCAGTAGTGGTGGAAGCTGCAGAGGCTGAGAAAACATTCGCAAAGCCCGCCGAAGCTTCGCCAATTGCAAGACCAAAATGATTGCACTCCGACCCCCAGACGGAACAATAACAGCGTCCAGAAAGGCAATGGAGAAAACCATCCACGATTACTACTCAGATATCTTCGATGGCCACGTCCACCTCCCTTCATATGAAATAAAAAAGGATGGATATGTTGTACCACCGGTTCTCCCTTCCGAAATCCTATATGCCATTTCGTCGGTGAAAAATCGCTCAGCACCAGGTTGGGACAGGATAAGATCAGAACACCTGAAGAACCTTCCGCAAGTCCTCGTAAGCACACTGGTTCGGCTCTTTACACGCTACCTGTCTGAATGCAATGCTCCTACTCAGTGGAAGGCCAGCAAGACCGTGTTGTTGTTCAAGAGTGACCTACACGATATAGGCAACTATCGCCCAATCTGCTTCTTGTCCGCCGTCTAGAAACTTTTCACTAAGTCATCTTAAACAGGATTGACAGAACACTGGACGAAGGAGAGCCATGCGAGCAAGCAGGGTTTCGAAAAGGATTTAGTACGATGGACCACATTCACACGTTAACAAGGCTCATTGAAGTATCGCGAGTGTACAAAAGGCCGCTCTGTCTCACTTTCATCGACTTAGAGAAGGCCTTTGATTCAACTGAGATAGAAGCAGTCATGGAAGCCCTTAGTAGTCAAGCTAGGCAAGGCGATACAATCTCGCCAAAATTATTTACAGCCACCCCCCAGAACGTCATGCGAACATTGGAATGGGAGAATATGGTAGTGAAAATCGATGGTCGGCAGATACATCACCTTCACTTTGCTGATGTTATCGTTCTTATAACACTAGACATTAGCCAAGCGGAACGTATACTTGCGCACTTTGATATGGCGTGTGGAAACATTGGTCTTTGACTAAATCTCAAAAAAAAAAACTATGTTCATGAAGAACGGATTGGTTTCGTTTGACCCATTCACGCTCAACGGAACGAATGTTTCCAAATGCTCCAGTTATGTCTTTCTAGGTCGAGAAATCAATATGATGAACGACTTAGCTCCAGAGCTGAGCAGAAGAAAACGAGCGGCTTAGGGAGCTTTCAAGAGCATTGAGGATGTAGTGAAGAAAACAAAGAACACCCAACTCCGTGCCCACCTTTCCGATTCAACGGTTCTTCCTGCACTAACACATGCGTCATAAGCCTGGTCGTTGCGTAAGCAGGATGGAAGATCACTTAACGCAGCCGAAAGAACGATGCTAGGAATATCTCGTGTCACACAAGTCAGGGAAAGTATCTGAAGCTTCGACCTACGTAAACGATCAAAATCAAAGGTGTCGCTTTGTACGCCAAACCGTCGAATATAAGGTGGCTGCACACGTAATGAGTATGAATGATAACCGATGGACAAGAGCCTTTAGTGACTGGACTCCTTGGGATGTCAAACGTACGGGAGGAAGACCTCCGAGCCGATGGTCACAGTCCTTCACGAAGAACCTGGAAGGATAGCTAAGATGGAGGAGGATATGATGCTCGACGAGTCCCCAGAGCAGAACCCACTGGGCTACTCTTGTACGCGACAGGGAAAAATGGATGATTTACTTGGGCCCGCTCGAGTCACTCGAAGATCAACGGGACTACAGGTGATACAGGTGATCTGCCAAATCATTTGCAATAAGACCATGATAGACCTGTAGAGCTTACTGATGGATTAACAAATGTACTAGAAGATTAACACTTCCACTTCCGAATTACGTGATCAACTGTATTTAGTCTTGGCTTCCTCTTCATTCCTCATGTGATATGCGACATATGCGGGCGATTTTCTCCTACATGTTAGAGCTTCCCAACTTGCTAAAGAAATGCTGGATTTCCTTCAAGCTGAAGTAAAAATTTTCTGAAGAGTTGTCAAGCCGAAAAGGAAATCGTGTAGTTCATAAGGATACGCCTCAATGTTCGCATTTGCTGTCGCAAAAGTGTTCGTCAAATTTATTCTGGATTGCACTTATTTGCAGTCTATGACCATTCCGTCTCAGCAGTTCTTCATACTGGTATGCTAAAAGGAGCAGATTCTCAGATTGATAACAACCTTACATGGGATTTCGGAAAGGATAGATCACATAGCATTTTCGAGATTGTATGGCCGTGAAGATCACAAAGTACGTAAAAATTAGAATGTTAAAAATAGGAGCCTACGGAGACGGCACTTAGAACCATCGTCATTCACGTGATGAGGGTGAAACGGTTGCATTCTAGGCAGGGATCGAATAACACTGGCACATTGCGAAATCGATGTAGGGATGATTAAGGCTAGAGTTGCAAGAAAAGTAATTTAGCATTGCGTTAGATGACAACAGTGTAGACGAGACAGTATAGAACTTGTACAGGAAATGTGTAGAGGGATGTGTATAGCGCAGTGGTTAAGGCTGCCCTACAATACACATGTGGTCTCTGGCTCGGCCCTGCGTCGATGGGCCGCCAATTTCTCCACTTTTCTGGTGTACCTGAATTTGCACAAGTCTTCTTTGGAGCAACAGTTTCACTTGGTTTGATACATCGCTAAATCACAAATGTGTTTGTGAAACGTGATGGATTAACTTATTGACACTTTGTCAATGATAACCGATGGACAAGAGCTGTTAGTGACTGGATTCCTCGGGATGTCAAACGTACTGCAGGAAGACCACCGACCCGATGGTCAGAGTTCTTCACGAAAAGCCTAGAAGAAAGATATGATGCTCGACGAGTCCCTAAAGCGAGGAGAACCCATTGGGCTACTCTTGCCCGCGATAGGGATAAATGGAGGATTTACTGGCGCCCGCTCGAGTCACTCGACGATCAACGGGACTACAGGTGATACAGGTGATACACTTTGTCACAGATCCGACACAGCAGTAGTACACTAACCTTACGCGCATATTCTCGCACTGTCTCGCATTATCCTTCAATTTTTGGACTGTGACTATTTTGGCGGCTTTTTTGGATTGGACGACATCAGGTAGGGGAAACGTGGAATCAATACAGGTTCAAGACTATCCACTTATGGCGAAGTTTGCACGAGCATGTTTGAACACCCCTCTGACTTGTAACTATCCAGAAATACCTGCAAGTGTTCCATTTCCAGCTTGCGACCAATCATTCGCTAACCACAAGATTAATGTGTTCAGTTATTCCAAATCTGCCAAATTTAGCATACTGTAGTGTAATAGCAGGGACAGTGAAAGCAGTGCGCAATGAAGAGTCGTTAACTCGTGCACTTTTTAGACATCTTTATAGTGGCGCTTCTCAACTTTCATTCTAAAGTTTGTGAGTTCTCTTTTTTTACCACCGAGCACAATATCGATTTTCGCACTGTTTTGATTATGTTTGGAGTGAAACTGATCTCTACATTAACGCTAGGAATCTTCGGTATAAGGGGAGGTTCTCTAATTGGCAATTTTTTTTTAAATGGAAGATCTCATTTTATTCCATGGGTTTTCATTGCCCATTGTTAAACGATGGTCTCATGTTAACATCGCATGTCCACTTTTCTTAACAACAACGTTCTTTTTCCCACATTTCATTGATAAGCTGACACAAGGTTAGTACCAAGCTTTTATTCGCCTAACGTTTCGATCTCTTTTCTTCCTCAAAGCCGGTGATCGGAGTCGAGGCTCGCAATGCGTCGTGCTCTTGATATGGTGTCCTCATCGTTATATCGAGTCGGATCTTGTCACAGAACAAGCATACCTACAACGACCGTCCTCCATAAAAGAGCATCGCTGAGTGGAGTTGCATCATTTTAGCAATGCTCCATTGAAGAAGATTCGATTCGATGCGAGGACAAAGATACTACATCGAGTGTGTGAAGGACGACGGACGTCAATTTGGATCATCCACTCTGAAAAAGATGAAGACGTCGAAATGCTATCCGAATGAAAGTTCGATAACAACTTCATAAAGGACCCGTGTAGCGTAGTCGGTGCCCTGCAATGCACATGATGTCGATCGCCGCGGCCCAGG
This sequence comes from Angiostrongylus cantonensis, assembly GCA_009735665.1. Classification (NCBI taxonomy): domain Eukaryota; kingdom Metazoa; phylum Nematoda; class Chromadorea; order Rhabditida; family Metastrongylidae; genus Angiostrongylus; species Angiostrongylus cantonensis. The sequence continues at coordinate 759,563 of MQTX01000202.1, forward strand.
CTCACCAAACCTTCTATTGTCCGAGATCCGCAAATTAGAAACACATCTGTCTGGGAGGATAACAGCACGGCTCGATACATTGGTAGACCACTGCGAGTCGCTGTAAAGGCCTAATATGCATAACCACCTCCAGCGATGCTCAATGAAGACGAATGCTTGGCTCGTCCCTCAGAGATTGATCAATGCCGAGAGCTTTATCCTTTTCTAACAACCCTCTGTTGGTTTATCAAAGAAATACTGGACATCGGACATTGAAACCGATGTTTAACAAAAATCGGTTTGCAGTGATAGAGCAGCGCTTCAATTAGGTTTCGCTGGTTCTCTCCTATCTTCTTAAAGATCTTATTTTGTTACCCTCATCGCTTGACGTCTTGGTTTAGATTTCAAACTAAAAGTATTGTTTCTGCTTAATGTAATAGCTTCGAAGCGAGGTCATTTTACTAGAGTAATCTTTTTTTAGATCACCTATCACCACACATACTGTTGGAAATTTAGTACTTTTTCCATACGATTCGTTTACCTTCCTTTGTTGTTTCGGCTGTTCATTGATGATTTCGAAAAATCCTGGTTGAAGTAACTTCCACGACCGACTTTCTATTAGTCTCCGCATTGATCAAGTAATTCTTCGTATTCTTGTTTTTTTATTTGTTGTTATTATTTGTTCTTTATTTTATTATTTATTTTTATTTATTTATTTTTTTTTAGTAAATAGGAAGTTTTGCCTAACCGATGTCGCTGTTGTCCCAAAATTTTGCACGGGATCAGACCACCGTCGTCTTCTTGCAAGATTTTATTTCTCACGGAAAGGAGAAAAAGCCGTTAAATTCAAAAACCGAAGTCCCAGAACCACCATGAACTGGGACTTGTTCAACTCATTAATCGGCTGCTATGAAGGCTGAGAGTTCGAAGGTCACCAAGAGACGTCTGTCTCCAGAAACTCTTGAGCTAATACGCCAGCGTGGACTCGCACGAGCTGCAGGCAACCGCGAGCTAACGTCCGAGCTTGCGAAACAATGCAGACAGGCGATAAAAGAAGATCTTAATGAGAGAAGAGCAGCAGTAATGGTCGAAGCTGCAGAGGCTGGGAAAAGCATTCGCAAAGCCTGCCGAAGCTTCGCCAATTACAAGACCAAGATGCTTGCACTCCGACGCCCAGACGGAACAATAACAGCGTCCAGATAGGCAATGGAGAAAATCATCCACGATTACTACTCAGATCTCTTCGATAGCCACGTCCATCTCCCGTCTTATGAAATAAAAGAGGATGGATATGTTGTACCACCGGTTCTTCCTATCGAAATCCGACATGCCATTTCGTCGGTGAAAAATCGAACAGCACCAGGTCCGGACAGGATAAGATCAGAACATCTGAAGAACCTTCCGCCAGTCCTCGTAAGCACACTGGCTAGGCTTTTCACACGTTACCTGTCTGAATGCAAGGTCCCTAGTCTGTGGAAGACCAGCAAGACCGTGTTGTTGTTCAAGAAGGGTGACCTACACGATATAGGCAACTATCGCCCAATCTGCTTGCTGTCTGCCGTCTACAAACTTTTCACTCGAGTCATCCTGAAGAGGATTGACAGAACACTGGAAGAAGAACAGCCGTGCGAGCAAGCAGTGTTTCGAAAAGGATTTAGTACGATGGAACACATTCACACGTTAACAAGGCTCATTGAAGTATCGCGAGAGTACAAAAGACCGCTCTGTCTCACTTTCATCGACTTAGAGAAGGCTTTTGATTCAATTGAGATAGAAGCAGTCATGGAAGCCCTTGGTAATCAAGGAGTCCCTACTCAGTACATAAAGATTCTTCGTGAGCTATACAATAATTTCACAACCAAGATTTCACCATTCTACAACGATATTAACGTTGACGTCAAAAGAGGAGTTACGCAGGGAGATACAATCTCGCCAAAATTATTTACAGCCACCCTCCAGAACGTCATGCGAACATTGGAAAGGGATAATATGGGAGTGAAAATCGATGGTCGGCAGATACACCACCTTCGCTTTGCTGATGATATCGTTCTTATAACACCAGACATTAGCCAAGCGGAACGCATGCTTGCAGACTTTGATAAAGCGTGTGGAAAGATTGGTCTTCGACTAAATCTCAAGAAAACGATGTTCATGAAAAACGGATTGGTTTCGTTTGCCCCATTCACGCTCAACGGAACGAATATATCCGAATGCTCCAGTTATGTCTATCCACGCTCTTTGTTGTAATAAGTAAATTTCACTAAACAAATTATGTATACCCGTAAAGCGCTGAAGAAAAAACCATGTTCTCAATGACTCTTGTCTAGGAGCAGCTACTGGGGAGTTATTATCTGTTTTAGGTGGTCCAGCATTTCCCTAAAGTTATGAAATTGAATGTGGTCACATGTATATGGCACCAAAAATAAGGCGTTATCACCAGTGGGCTAAGTCGAAATGAGGAAACAACAATGGGATCAACTTTTAAATGATCGGGTAGGCTAAGTGCTGATGCATCATCGCCTATTTACGTCGTCCTTGATGTGTTAAGTTAACAGGCCAGCACACTACAAATTTTGATGAACACTATAGTAAAAAAAATGCCATAAAAGCGTAAAAGTGGAGGTGATATTTCTTGGTCGTCGTTCTCTTCTCATCAATGGGGTGGGATCGTAGCCCATGAGCATTCCGGCGATCAACCGTCTGCAACTGCATATGATCGCCCAATGTGTTTTGTTGTAACAGTTAGCGAAGTACTTTCAAACTGAACTGATATTTCAATCAGTTGTCTAAGACTGTTGTGGATCCGTTCAGGAAATTTTCGCTACATAGGCGAGTACAATGAATTTTTTGTTAAAGGCCTATTTTTGTTAACCATTTATGAATGGATGATAACAAATACAATAATTCGACATATTTATTTACCTAACTAAATATTTATATAACATATGTTGCCTTAGCCCTGGTCTACGTTCTCATGGTGGTTGTAGAAGCCGGAGTCCTGTCGAAATCAAGTTCAGCGCAATCGTCATCTCCAACGAAAGCATTGCTGTTGAAATGATTCCTACAAACTCTGCATTAATCTGACTTATCAAAAACCTCTATTTATATATGATGTCTTATAATTCGCCTACATTTGAAGCCCCTCTGGTTCCCGAGTTCGGTGGTAGTTGTAAGCTGAACGGTCGCCTACGTCGAATGTCTGTTTTGATGACGTCATACCCTTCAGAAAATATTTTATTGTTTCGTGAACCGACTTTAATTTAAATTCAGTATGACAAATCAACGTGTTGTCTTATTGGTAGGCTAATAGGATGTTGCTATGGAGCTTTTATTCGGTTAATTGTCTCGGATTCTTGGCTTTCTTCAGAGCCGAAGTGATTCGAGTCGGATGAAAGCTTCGTAGAAACCTTTTGCTAGTTTATCTCTGACAAATACGTCCATAAAGTTCTTGAATTCTTTTATCCAGGCACTGATAGAAATATTTACCTCATGTCGTATAATTAAAACGTACGTAAAAAATCTGTAGTACAAAACAATGGACGTGCTCCGGATCTTGAGTTATTTTTTTCTCACTTCTTTGTTTTTAAAAGACGTAATTTCGCAATTATCTGTGAAATTGGTAGTCGAGAATTTTAGAACTCTTGGGTCAGAACGGTTAGCTAGTTATTAATGGTTATTAAAATATTCGACGGTAATGCTAAGAAAGTTCTCCTAACGGTTAACCGCCTCATCGTGGCTTGGAGGTACTCCTGGGTGTCGGACCGCGATGTACAGCGGGGGATTTATCCCCCTTGCAGGGTCTCCCTAGCTTGCTTTCCATCAGAAAGCCCAGCTAAGAGTAAACCAATACCAGGATTAACCATCGTCTTGGTATCAAACATGCGTATAGTGGCAAATCTCCGTCTTATTGAGAGGGGCGGCGGCTGCCTGTCGTGGTAACGACCTGAGCCAGACTTTGGCCAGGATGACCTCGGGATTCCAAGGAGCCACAATGGCTTAACCAGCAAATCTCCAAAAAAATGGAGATTATGCTAGGACCAGCAGAACCAGTGAGGACAAGCTAATCAAGGATCAAGTAGGAAATGTCAGGAAAGTATTGCTATATCGCCTATTGTCTGGCCAGAACAAAATTCCTTAGAGAAACGCAACCCTAAAGATCCATGGACTGTCAATTTCATGTCCGGCACGGTTTGCAGACTGAACGGCTTCCAGTTCTCTTCGGTACTTCTCACGTAATTCCATTTGCGCCACCTTATGACCAGCTGCTAATCTGAAAAAAAAACACAAATCTCTAAGTGTACAATTACTTTGACTTCTTTGTTGATGTCCTTAATCACAAAAAAAGAGAAAATCTCGAATTAAACTTCTTAAAGACTTCAGAAATTTAATTATACGAATCCTTTTTCACGTTGTATGAGCCGTCAAGTAAAAAGCTCTACAATAAGTCATCACTAAGGAGAAAAACCTGTCGTGAAAAGCTTAACTGCTTGCCAAGCTTATGCAGTACCTGGGAACACTAGTTCCTACTAGTAGTAATGAAACAGAGAACGAGCGAGGAAATTATTCCACATTGGTAAGGAAAACGCTACTTTCTAAAAATGAAGATTAGTTTCAAAATTTGACCACAAAACGAATAAGAAATCTCTTTTCATCAAATATAGATTCTACCGAATCTTCTGGAAAGATTTGGCTCTTCACTGGGTTCAAATCCATTTAGAAAGTCCGCTAAGCAAAAAGAAAGCATCGAACAACTAAACCACGCTTCAATGTTTGCTTCAACTTAAGCAAGGGAGATGTAAAGGCAAAGATAGGAGACTAAGTTATGCCAGTGAATAAATAAAATAGTACTATTTATCAAGTCTATTAGAATGCCATACTACTGAGACATTTTCAAAACGCAGACCTCGGGCCGGATTCGAACCCATGAGTACTCTTTCCGGGGACTCACGTGTTACCCACCCCGTCACTGAGGCTCTTGCTTTCCTTTTCTCTCAACCACTGACTATATTACCCTAATGATGTCATCAGCAATCACTCCTTAACGGAAATGATCTGAGGAGGACAGATCGGCATGGAGACCACCTGATTAGAGTAAGAGAAAGCTGAGAGAAAGGTAAATAGACAGTAAATAAAAAGTTATACATTGTCATAGTACTGCTATACCTAATCAGCGCTCTAGGCAACTCATTCTCAAGTCGTCCATAATTCGCTTCAACCATTTGATCCATAAGGGCTTTTCCTTTAGTTTCTGGTTGTAAAAATAAACCGATGATGATGGTGATGATGATGAAAATCTCCGGAATCACAAAAGCTCCCAATGTCCACGATGACAGTAACGGTGTCACAACAAGAATAGCGACAATCGAACCGATGTGCCTTAAAACATGGAGTTAGAATGCAATTCAGGGAGAGAGAAAGAGTACATGAATGAATGAATGATAATTGAGAATTGTGTGCAATCACGGACTTTATCGAATGTAACGATCCGAATGCGATCGAACGAATTACGGTAGGATAACGTTGCGTAGTGATTTGGACGATATTGATCCAGAACACACAGTCGTTAATCATTATGGCGATGATCACCGGGATCGTAACGTCTATAAATTGAAAAGTTGTAAAATACAACCAAAATAATCGGGCATTTAGCAGACTTACTACAAGGAATATAGAGCTCATTGCTCATGTAATGAGAAGTTCACTTGTCTGGTTATCTAAACATTACAAATCGAAGAAAAAAAAGATGCGAAGAGGAATGTAGAACGACATGGAGGTTCCTCTCTCGAGAAGTCTTCCGATTTGAATTCGAACACTATTAAACGAACAGTGTAATGGTTGGAATGGCCACAGAAGATGCGAATAATGTCTCCGCCACTTCAAAAAATAACATCCTGTACATTTTTCGCTACATCAGAGAAGGCAACCCCAGTAGTCATTTGTCCTCGACGCTAAACACTGGCCCTATAGTTAAATTTGTAATATTTCATGAAAACCCACAGATATGACTGTAGTCGTATCCATTCGAAATTAATAGAATGATAACGCCGAAGAGTACAGCTTCGATTACTGAAAATTTAAATAAATAACCTATGAAGCAAAAAATAGAAAAACAGATCAAATCCTACCAAGAGCACCGATAAATTGAATTTTTCGTCCAAATCTAGGTATGTAAAGATCGAGAAAGATTATGATAAATGGCGTAAAAAGGCGAAAGATGCCGTCAAGAAAGATGAACATGATCGCTGAATCTGTAAAAGTATGAAATTGATAAAAGAGAATAGATAAGTATATCGAAACACAGCCCAGATCTTCCTACTTACAGCATCGGATCTCCAAGAATTAGGCAGCAAATGGTAATTCAAGAAAGGAGGGTTATGTCTCGTTATTTTTTTTAAATTTCACACGACCCTTTTTCATATCTACTATCTGAATCCAGCTGTTGAATTCTATTCGTTTCCTCGCATCCATCATCTGCAGAGGCCTTCGAGCGTTTCGCTTGTAGGTTCGACCGATGTTTGGAGCTTGTCGTCTCCTTTGTGAATGTCGTCGAATGTCGGTCAAGCCGATTCTCCCTGCAATCTTGAAACTAGCCGGGCTAGAGAGTTTCTACTCGGATTATCGAACCCGATGAGAATGGAGGTTTTGTGAACCAGGAGCGCAGTCGGACCAGCACCGTGCTCGTTATGAACGGCGTTACTACCATTGTGCTACCAAGCTTGTATCACGATAATATCGTTCATCATTTATCAGTAGTATTCTCGCGACGACGCCTAATTTTCAGCCTTTACCGACATTCTGGTTCTTCGACAATAAACAATAATTTTTCGATAACTACAGGACATCATGAATATGAACTGTGAATATGCCATGATTGTAGAAGATAATTTGCTCTAACATTCGGTTGGTATAAAATGATATATGTGTTGCTATTCACTACATATTAGTACGATCCATTGTCCAAAAGCATGAATGTCAACATTTAGAAGTGCTTAGCAACACACTATGCGATAATTCACCTAGACTTTCAACCTACGATTATCGCTTTTTGAGCACTCACGGGCTATCGACCACACCAACCGAGAAAAAATGGGCCGTGAATAAAAGTTAAACAATGTGATTTCGACTGCAGCTTCAGCTTAACTGGGTTAACTGCCAATTTGTGTCTCACAGATCATTCCCGTTCATGGGTATGGGTAATATTTCCGACAGCACAATTACAGTAAAAGAACTGGCTGAAAGGACGGTGAAACAAGAACCAGCGTTGGTGTCCTGGACAGCACGTGAACCCTCGGGAAGAACAATCACCGGTTTGAAGCCCATTTGAGGTTCCAGTTCTCCTCATATCTGAGCGATTTTGTAGGAGAATTCCACGTAACACCTTGCCATAGAAAAGAGGAATAGGCAGAAAATAAAAGTTAAACCGAACAGCTGAAAGTAAAATGGTAATCGCTTAGCACCCAAATTTCTGGTCATTACACCCTTCGGGAAAAAGATTTTTTCATAGTTCTAAGTGCGGAATAAAGACTTTTTCATTCACCCAACAAAGCATCTAAAAAAAAGAACTAAAAATAAAACCCAACGTGCTAAAAATTGAATGCAAAAAGTTTCATGGAACAGTTTCTACGTGTTAAAACAAACCACCGGAAAGAAAATGAAATCTGTGGAGCTTACATCGACCACTCCGGCAGCCTCACAATGGCCTTCATACAGGTAACATACAGGCGATCGGCAATAGTGTCATACAAAAAACAAAAAAAAAACCTGGTGATGCTATAATGTAAGCGAAACTGCTTTCGAAGAAGAGGTTAGCTATGGTGTTGCTGAAAGTTCTTTTACACAACATCTCACCGTGTGCTCGTCCTACTGTGCACAAATACGTATTGGTAACCAAAGCGTAGGTGAACATCGATAAAATCTGCATTAATGATTGCTTGGCAAGACGAGGTGAGCTGAAATTCGTTGATATTCTCCTATGTGAAGACCTGGTGGAGACCCTGAATGCTGTTTTTCCTGAAGATCTACGCTAGAATTAAGTTGTCATCGATATAGTGGCGTTCAATGCGGCAAGTAGAGTAAAAATAAACCACAATGATGCCGAGATATTTGCAAAATCTCTAGACGGCAAGTGTCTGCGATGGGAATCGAGCACGCTCTTACCCTTTTCGAAAGCTAGCGCGTTCACCATCACACCATGCGATTCATTCGTTTGGCTTTCCTGAGAATGGAAATAGTTGACATTTTATCAGAAGTCACCACCCTAACGAAAGTTTCTGCATCAGTTTTCTTAATATTTCTTTAGTTGTTCTACCTATTGAAGACATTGAAGCCTATCTGTCGCCGCTCTTTTAACGTGCCAGTCATTCGTAACACAAAATGCCTACAAATCTGTCCGAGTTTGGTTTAGTCGGATTAGGTAGATAAATGCATAACACTTCTAAAATAGAACAACACTAACCTGAACAAGTGATAAAACGTATAGCAGCGTCTCTTATCATTTTTGTGAATAAATGAAATGTCGGTGGTGGTAAAACGCGCCTTGGTGTTATTCCAACGCTGATGTGCGATATCATTAAGAACCTTAAACGAATAAAGAAAACAGTCAGAAGAAAGGAGCTCAAAAACGTCACGATTGAGGTTTTCTGGTGTGTTTTCTTATGGCAGTTTAAACTCACACTGCAGGCCTTATCAAGTTTTCCGGTAGCGATCAACCATCGTGGTGATTCATGGAATAACATGAAACCAATAGTAAGCGGAGATGATACCAAGTTCAAAAACACGAAGAAATTCTGCCAACCCTAAACTGATTACACCTCTTCCGATTTTTTCGACTGCTGCTTACAGTATGTTTCAAATCCTGGTATTAGCCTGAGAATTTTTATAGACAGTTACAGATCAACGGAATCCTGACCCATATATTTTCTGAGGAACATTACACAGCGGGATCAGCAACGAAATCACTGCCATATGAGAAAAAACAAGAACAAGATAACTGTGTTATCAATAGATAGATTCACTATTTCACCCAGAATACTTAGATACTTCGATAGCCCTTCCTCACGAGTCGTGAAAATTTCAGCAGGCTTGGTTAATACATGAATTCATCATGATCTGTCGTATAGTCTTGATCTACAGATATTTTGAATGCTGATAAAACTGGATTCCATGGAATCTCTGGATAGCAATTATGATCGCCAATGTGTTTACCTCAGTCAGTTGTCAAACGCTTTAGGTTTGTTACTTCGCTAACGACTTCCCAGGAAAGCATTGGCTCTTGCAGCGATATGAATTCTTGTAATTGGTTAGAAGTAAGATTGAGCACGGCATAACAAATCGAATTCCATTATTCTGCTCATGAAATCTTTTTCAAACTACTACGGACCTTTTTTTTTTTTAAAAAGGTCTCTTCTATGGCAGTTATTTCTTGCTGGTTCTCGCACGGCTTGAAGTTGTAGTGCGAAGTGGAAGTGCTTTAGGAATTGGGAAATGGGCGAAACATTCAATGATCTCACTAGGCCTCACATGTTGGTGAGAAAATCGCTGTTACCTTCTTGACAAGTTCTGTTGCAAAAAAAGCTTTCGAAACGGTGGTCGATTTACCTTAGTAAGAAAGGCAATGAGTGATATAACAATATAGGCGATTGGCCATTGAAATGCGGATGCCATCACAATGCGATATCTGAAAACCTCACATCAAGAGTTTCTTTTCGAAACAAGAAGCTTCTACTAGTCTTTTTTTTTTAAAGGCAAGGCTACTTTGCTCATAATTTGCCGCTTTTTTCTTTACAAAAAATGGAGCTTCTGACTCTGTCCATGTTGTCACATGATGAAGCTCGACAGTTGCACGAATGTTCAGAACAAAGTGCCTGTCCTCTGCATATTTGTTACTCATATCATGTGTCAAATAGCTTTGTGCTTGAAGAGGCCCTGAAACACCCACATAATCTTTTATTTGACCCAATGACTTGGATTCATCAAGCACATCATCCTTGCGAGGGGTCAGCAAATTGGTACCAGAGTTGTGTGCAGAAGAAGGAAAACACTGGTATGGTACGTTTATAGGTCACCTAAAGTAGCCGTATACGTCAGCTATGCATTCTATCACCTCTATGGTGCTGAAAAGAATCGGCTGTATGACGCTTACTTAAAATTCAACATCGAACGTTTTATCCTTTGTCATTTAAACCAACTGTACCACCTGTAGCCTCGTTAGTAATCGAAAGACTTCCGCGCGTATCATCTACCATTGTTTGCAAAGCAACTCAGTCAACTTTGCACAAGTCGTACGAATAGCATCGCATTTTCCGAATAATATCCTTTCAGCTAGTACCAGCAGTTCGTATTCTGCTAGGTTCTGCAGTTACAGAGGAAAAAACGTAGGTTTGCACCCAGCAAAGCTTTAAAATGGAGATGTAGAGCTTCACCTTAGGCGTGCTACGACGATGAAGGGTGCTGTTCTCAGCATTTCCAGGAACTCTCAGGACTATTCCCCTCCACACCAAGCACTACTTTTATTCAATAGTTATTTTCCCTCTTTGTTCTTTGCTCATAGCTTTTTAAGGATACAATTGCTCTTTTGTTACGCAAAAAAACACATACTTATTGTTTGTATACTCCATCATCATTGTTAGTGATGTCACCTAAAAAAAAAATTACATTTGTTCTTGTTGTTTCAGCACAATTTTAATTTTAACCCTGGTGAAAGTGGTGCAGCTTAAAAGAAAGTATTTTGCAAGAAAATTATCCAAATAAGGTAGGAGGGAGAAATGTCTTAAGCTCTGAAATGTCGGTTCACCTCGATGACTCCGTAGAGGAAGCAGTTCATTCCCTGAATGAACGCGTAGGCGATCCAATTTCGTGATGCCGTCGACATGATGGATGTAATAATAATGAAAAGTTGTCCAATGAAAAACATTGTCTTCCTTCCAAAATGATCGCCCATATGACCCCCGAAAATGGAGCCGATCAACTGTAAATGGATCGATGGACGAATGTTCGCAAATCCTTCGATTTGGTCAAATATCTTTAGTTCCTTTAAAAAATGAAACGGCCTTTCAAATCCATTCATCTGATCGATCTGAGCTGTTCTCCTGTCTAAATAGTTAATTGAAAAATAAGAAAAGCATTTTAGTGAAAGCAGACATGTATGGATAAAGAAGTATCAAAAATGTTGCTAAGTTTTCTGGAAGGCAAAATTTAGACTGCTGGGATAGAACTTTGGGCCATTTTGACGTAAAGTCAATCTCACAGCGCTAAAGGTATGTAAACTCTCCAAAAAAGACTTTTCACTAAGAAGCCGTAGGATGATTTTAAACATTTAAGTGATCTACGATCATATCCTAGGGCTAGAACTACTTCTAGGTAAGAGAACAGTTGTTACAAACTCGAAGCGACTAGGAACATCAGCAACAGAAAAGATTAGGTCGAAGAAAGAAAATCCCTCACTGAGCCGCCAGCTTGGATCACTTCAATCCACTTCACCTTGTCTGCATCGTTACAAATCATTTTGAAATCGGCCACCAGTGAAACGAATTCCAGCGTTTTTTTCTGGAATTGTGAGCTGAACACAGTAAACAGACTGGACCTCTTGAAAGATTTTTGTTTAACAAGGACAATTTAGCTTCAGTTTCTAGCAAAAGTATGGAAAAAGATGCAATACACATTGTCTGTTGTGTAAAGCGACTCATTAGATTCGTAAAGTCTACAGTGAATGAGCGCAGTATTGGCTTAATGCAGTATTTCGTTGGCTACAAAGATTTTACAACTAACTACGGTGATGGTCGTAGACTCTCTGGATTATGGCCCACTATCAACCATTATGGGCTCGTGTAACGTAGTGATTGGAGACGCCACTGCGGTACACACATGGAATAGACCCACGCTCCCATTGTCCACCATGCCTTTCATCACTCCGGGGTCGGCAAATTGGTGCCACATTTGTCTAGGAGGATCATCTCTAACGATGCTTAATGAAGTCGAATGCATGGCCTATCTCTCAGGGACTGATCAACGTCGGGAGCTTTATCCTTTATTTGATCTACCATCAATGCTGGTAGGCTGTGAGAATGTTTTAGGTTTTAAGGAGCGAAAAGGTAAAAGCGTTTCTAACGAACCTCAGCAGTGTATTTTGAACAATTTGTTCGTAGAAAAACACAACTGTTGTCATTTGTCGGCGCACGTACTAAAATGAAAATCTTAAGTTGGATTTCTAATATCACATTAAAACTTTATTTATACATTGATTGGATGACCTGTGTAGTAGCTGCCATTCTTTAAAGTACAGTTCCAGTCAGGTTCGATTGAACCGAGCACCTCCATGAAAGTGCTGTTTCCTAAGAAAAACGGAAATCGTTCGAAAAAAGAATAAAAGTTCCGATTTTCAAAGTAAAATCGTGAAGTGGGGCTTTATGTAACCTGAAATCCTCATTTTCTCCTCAATGTAGCATTCTACCATTTATTCACTACATCAGTTTTCGCTTTTTTTTTCTGCATGTGTAAAGTACGGTGAGAACAAAAGGTTGGAAATCATGAACAGTAATACCTGTACTTTACCTGTACTTAATAGAAAATAACCTCAAGGAATCCCATGTCATCCGGTGAAAAAATCTCAATACATTCACACAACCTACTTGGACAATTATTTCCCTGGATGATAATTACATGTCTTCTCAGGTCATGCAAATCCTAGCATTTCTTCTTCATTCCTTTTTTTACCATGTAGCCGTCATTCAAACATATGCTCAGGTAAGGATGGGATACGACTACAACATCAGGATCCGTAAGCTTCTGTCTTCGCTGAAATGCTGAATGCCAGACGAGAGTGATCATCCCTGGGTACAGAAGACAGTCGTGATGGGATATTCCCCTATTGCCACTACAGGCAGTCAGCGGGCTCTTCTGAATAGAGGTGAAGCTTCGTGCGTAATTACTATTCTTCCGCACTTTTCCAAGGGTCTTGCACCGTTGTTTCAGCTTTATGGTGTTGGATATGCGACATGTTTTCGGCGGTTGTTTTGCAGTAGACTTGTTCGCGCTCATTTGGTTAATTCCGACTTCGTATATCTAATTTTTTGTGCTTTTCCTTGTGCTTTGGCTCTACCTTATTCTAACAATTCTGTAGCGATTCAAAAAAAAAATCAGTGCCTTGTTTTATTGCTAGCACGACGTTGGTACAAATGTTTTTTATGGCTAATCTCCAGAGCCATCACCGTTCTAATCAAGTTTCGATAGATGTTCTTTCTTGTGATGTTGGTGTTCGTTGCCGCAGCATCATATAGAATCAAAACGGGTGAATTAGTCCACCAATGGAGCAGCGTCGCCTAGTGGAGTCTATTTATACAGAGCGATACCTTCCAAAGGGAAGAAGTCACTTCACACGTCAACTTCGCAGAGTACAGAGTAGTTCGTTTTCATGGTGACAATCCAGTAGTTTCACTGATATTAGATTGAATATGGAAAGCAATATTATCAATACCGACTTTTATTGTACCCCGGCATCCATAATCAATATGATGGTTTATTCTTGAAAACCATGAGCTTCTAATGAATGTTTTCGTCTAAACGCCCAAAAAATTAGTTATCAAATTTCGATGAAAACTTGGTCTCAGCAAATGTTTCCATTATCGTCCAATCCTCTGGGAAATACCGCCATTCGTCATAAAGGTTCTAGTTTAAGTCACCTAGTCAGTCACATGTTCTGATCGTTTTTACTAGATGGAAAAAGTGTCTTCTTCGACCCCATCGCCTTTATTGTCCTCGTCCCTCACCACAAAGCTTTAACGCGACAATGTATCGTAGAATCACCATTAGCGGTTTCCTCGTTGATAATGTGTATATATACTTGTCTACTTGCTTGGGTGCTTAGGGAGCCCGTCTTCAAGAAAAATGCTGTCGAAACCTCAAAACGATTTTCAATTGACTGCTTAATTTGTTAAAAATTTCCTTCCAAGTGATCTCGAGATAGACGTACCATAAAGTTACCAAGTCTTCACGACAGGCTATCATCGCCTTTTTTGAAGGTTGGAGGATGAACTGCTATCCTACAACTGGGCTGCTACAAGTGTGGAGATGAAAGCTGGAATATATTTGCTGCTTAGGTGATATTATCTTCGAAAATTGCCGACAATTTCCTTTTGGGCAATCATACCGGGATATGGGCCATGCCCTGTACATTACGGTTAAACGCCGAAGATGACCTCTTCATAACGGTCCAGCGAGCATTGGGTTGGTGATAGACGATAGAAATGACGAGCAGTTTCTGCTCCTTTAAGTCCATGTTTGAAACCGTAAAATAAAGTTGTACGAATCTGATAGAGATTTTGCTTTCTTGAATTTGCCCTCCACAACGGTTTGTTGTGAATTTTAACTTATTGTTTGCTACCTACTCTTTTTAATGGCAGGGTATACTGCGAAATATAACTTCAATGATGCTGAGATATTTGCAAAACTCCAGACTTCAGGTGTCTGCGGTGGGGAACGAATGTTTTATTACCCTTTTTGGGAACTGACGTGGTCGCCACCACATCACCACGCGAGTCCTTCGTTTCCCCTATCTATCAGCTAGTTCTATCGATCTCTGCCATCAGCAATCACCCGTTAGCGGTATTGATCGTGGAAGCCCAAATCGGCAACGAACCCAGTTAAGCTGAGGCCGTAGTTATAATCACAATTTTAACTTATTATTTGCTCACTCTACCGACAATTTCCTTTTGGGCAATCATACCGGGATATGGGCCATGCCCTGTACATTACGGTTAAACGCCGAAGATGACCTCTTCATAACGGTCCAGCGAGCATTGGGTTGGTGATAGACGATAGAAATGACGAGCAGTTTCTGCTCCTTTAAGTCCATGTTTGAAACCGTAAAATAAAGTTGTACGAATCTGATAGAGATTTTGCTTTCTTGAATTTGCCCTCCACAACGGTTTGTTGTGAATTTTAACTTATTGTTTGCTACCTACTCTTTTTAATGGCAGGGTATACTGCGAAATATAACTTCAATGATGCTGAGATATTTGCAAAACTCCAGACTTCAGGTGTCTGCGGTGGGGAACGAATGTTTTATTACCCTTTTTGGGGACTGACGTGGTCACCACCACATCACCACGCGAGTCCTTCGTTTTCCCTATCTATCAGCTAGTTCTATCGATCTCTGCCATCAGCAATCACCCGTTAGCGGTATTGATCGTGGAAGCCCAAATCGGCAACGAACCCAGTTAAGCTGAGGCCGTAGTTATAATCACAATTTTAACTTATTATTTGCTCACTCTACCAGATCAATCCCACTGATGGGTGATTACTGATGGCAGAGATTGATAGAACTAGCTGAGAGACAGGCGTTACGATGGACCGCATGGTGTGGTGGTGAACGCGTTATATTCCGGAAAAGACAATAACGTGTTCGTTCCCATCGCAGACACATGCGGTCCAGAGTTTTGCAAATATCTCAGCATTATTGAGGTTTTCTGTGAGTTTTTCACTTGAACAACTTAAAAAGCAAAGACAGTTAAAGAGCAAGCGTCCTCTAATGAAGGTTTATTTTCAGCATTCTTATTTCAGTGAAAATCAATTTTGCTTGATATTCCTTTCCCTATTGGAGGCTCGGTTTCTAGACCGAATCGGCTTTTCACAATTATTTTTTTGAAGTGATGTGCACTTTTAGAGTGATCGTTATCAGCAATAGATCAATATCAAAGATAGCCGATGCATTTTGTACTCACCCGCCCATTCTATGGAAGCGTAAAGAATAACGACCATCGTGAAGATCTGATATCTTCCAAACGGATTGATTTTCTGTAATTTTGCGTTGTATAACACCATCTACAATGTACGGTACGGTTACTAATGGATCACACTATACCTGTAACACTTCCTCAAAGTGCGTATAGAAAACGACCTCTTTCTTCGCTGGCTTCTTTTTTGCGGCATAGATTGCTCTAATAAAAAGAACAATTCTTAAAACAGTTATTATAGATGATTTCGATAATTCTTCGTAGTTGACGTGTAGTAACGAGCTGCGAAAAGTAACGGCTGACTAATTGCTAGTCATCGATTGCTTAGCTGTTTTTTGGTCCTTTACCGCAACTATTGGAACACATTTAGTCTCGATAACAAATAAACAAGTACATATCTGAGCAACAAATTTTAACGGGAGTAACAGTTTCTCCGTCGATGAAATGGTTTATTCTATTGTATTTACAAAACCTGTCTTCCACATCTTCTGTGCCGATCCTTGCACTTCTTGTATTCATCATGTTCCAGCATATCCATCATTCATGAATATTTCCCAATTTTTGTGTGTGGGTTCGTCTACTACTTGAGGACATTCCTTTCGCTTTAAATGAAGTTGTATGCTGGTCTAGTAGATTTTATATGTAGTCTTGAATCAGTCAGACTAGAGCGTCCCCAGTTGAAGAGTGCGCTTTCCACACACAAGTCTGGTACCGAATTCTCGACCTCGAATGGGTGAAGAATATTTGGGCTCGCATCAGAATAGAACCATAATCGTGCTCGCGATGATCAGCATCACTACCACTACGCTATCCTCTTTTTAGGTAAAATATTAAAAGCTTAAAAGTGGTAAAATATTTGGCGTTCATCAATCCCTGAGAGATGTCCTATGCATTCGACATTACTCGTAGTAACGTAGGGTGCTGTGCAACGAGTAAAGGTGCTTATAAGTGTAAATGTTTCTATTTTCTCTAATAAGCTGAGGACAGTTTTTGGACTCTAAAGAGATTTTGGACCTGACTTCCACTGGGGGTAAAACCAAACTAAGTCGATGTCGGCAGGGCACCTCTTACCACTGCGCTACAAATCGGGGAGATATTAATGTAATTAAATTGTATTCGCAGTTGCATGGATGTATTTGTGCTTCGATGAGCAGTCCGCTGCCACATACTAAACAGAAAAGCAGTATTCATGGTAATATTAGGTAATCTGAAGATGCATTGCTCTATTCCCTTTCCAGCCTCCTTCAGACATTAAACAAAGGCTACAAATGTAGTACACAAAATACTAATAGTTTCTAACATTAAGAATTCCGTATTTTACCTCCTACGCTCCACGAATGCGCTTCTAGTTTCAGATCAAAGAAATGAATGGCTAGGTTAGCCTCTGCTTGGCACCGAACCACGGAAGTGCTTTGTATAGCAAAGATGGTTTGTGTCATGCCGTAGGTTTAAAAAGCATAAAAGTTATAGTAAATCGCTTTGATCATTTCATGTTACTTTTTAAAAGCATATCAGCGTATTAAAAATAACAACGACATAATAAGAAATCCACTATCCACACTACTTGTATGTAAAGCACTATTACTGCACACAGTGCTGGCAATTACAGCATATCAATCGAGTCTCCAAAAGGGCAGACTATAGCGAATTTATGGAGTAAGAGAAAATTCAAATAAGCCCTTAGAACACTCTGATAAGTCTATAGGAAATAAATGTCAAAGTGTATTTGATGTGAACACACTCAGTACTTCACATCTGCACTGTTCACCGTTAAATGCTTTGCAAAACCTCCTTTTAGGTAGTGCAAACAAAACGGTTCCTCTTGAGCTTGATAATTCTCACAACTCATGTCAAGCACATAATCACTGGCTCAGTCAATGTGCATATACCGATAGGGAAGCCTACAGTATTAATTCAGACGTGAAAGAATAAAGTGTCTGGCGTTAAACACTTCTTCAAGGGCCCACCAGTGCATGAGATTAGTGTTCCAAGTTTCCCAGTTAAGTACGGTACCAAATTCTCTACACCGAAGGATTGGAAGCCTTGTGAACAAAGAGTGTGGTGTCGAACAAGGTACTGATCTATTGTACATTGCAAGACACCTCTGACCACTGCGCAACATGAACCCTATTGCTTCTTTGCTGAGTTATAACGTTTGTAGTGTCTTTTTCTGCAGCTCACTGATTTTATCATTAGGTTTTATGAAAATGTCGTCAAAATACTGCATGCTGAAAAAGAAGAATGGGCTGCATCTGTTTCTAAAAAGCTAACAACTAGAAGTGTTAATGTAGAGAAAGAAAGTTAATGTGACAATGAACCTAAAACTTTACCTTGTTGAAGGTGGTGAAGGCGGTGAGTGGTTCATACACTAGGCGTTGTATTTGTTCTCTTATCTAACATTGATTCCTTTCATAACGATACCAACGCAATAAAATGAATCATGTGGAAGCATATGAAACAGTGAAGGTAATTAGGTTTCGGTAGTGGTCGAGCGGTGCTCTAAGCCGTTTCTCTCCATCTCTTGTTATTAATAATAATATTGTTCTAAATATTATTTTTTATTCAAAAAAAATTAATTTTCTATAGACTTCGACACGATTAATCGACATATTTATTTATGTGTACTTATGAATCGATCTTGTCAAACTGATACGAGTTTGGTATAAACAGTCGTCGTTGTTGTTATTGCTGTTTTCGTTGTTGCTGTTTTCGTTGATGTTATTGTTGTCTCCGTTATGGTTCTTTCCGCTGTTGTTGTTTTGCTGTTGTTGTTGTTGTTGTTGTTGTTGTTGTTGTTGTTGTTGTTGTTGTTGTTGTTATTGTTGCTACTGTTGGTCGATGGCTGACCTTTCGACGGTTGAGCCTTTCTCAGAGCCTGGATGCACGTATTTTGCATAACAATAGTTTAATAATTCGATAGGAAAAAAGCTTTAGTATTAATGAAGATACAACATCCAAATAACAAAGTTAAACAAAAAACAGTAAAGTAACAGAACAAAATAACTACGCGTATCACTGCGACCTACGCAAAAGGAAATGTTTTCTCGACTAAAGAAATGTGTGTACAAAGAAAATCATTGTGCTCAGTAATTGAAGAAGAACCTCAAGAACAGAATAGTGGCTGGGTCTACTTCTATTTGTCTAGAAAATCGGTGCGATATTAAAAATAATTGAAGGAGGTGTGATATTAACAAGAACTTGGAGATCTATGACTCCCACAAAGCTTAAAAGAAGGCATCACCGTTGGTTACGTTTCAATACAGGGCGCACCGAAATCATCCAGGGTACTGTGTTAGAAGACATAGTGCTTCTGGAAAGTGTGCGTTCACTATCAGAATTGGGTTCGTGTTTTTCTCATATTCCATTTCTGAAACAACTCTGCGCAGGACTACATGTAGTCTGAGTGAACTTCAAGTTCAGCTACGTCACAACGTAGCTGGTTAGAAAGGTTAGGTAAAAATGTGCCAAGTGGGGAGCCACCACCAGTACCTTTTCCCCGAGCTGTGTTTAAACAACAGCCACCAAATAGCGATATTGACCCTTAATTTCGTTTATTTTTGAACAAAAATCTTCGTATACTTAGTACTTATATGTATTCTTTCTTTGATGAGCTTACACGAGGTTGATAAAAATATTTATTACCGGCTAACGTTTCCACGTCTTCGTCTTGATCAGAGTCGATGATCCGAGTTCGAGGAGATGGACCGCTGAGGAAGACCTGACTCGACACGAAGGCGAAGCGGCCACATCGAGACGAATAACAAGCGTGGACCATCGACTCGGATCATCGGCTCTGATGAAGACGAAGACGTGGAAACGTTAGCCGGTAATAAATATTTTTATCAACCTCGTGTACGCTCATCAAAGAAAGAATACATATTGACTATGCACACCGAGGTTCAAGGAAAGTCGGTTTCGAAGTATTAGTAGGTTGAGCCTTTCTCAGAGCCTGGATGCACGTATTTTGCATAACAATAGTTTAATAATTCGATAGGAAAAAAGCTTTAGTATTAATGAAGATACAACATCCAAATAACAAAGTTAAACAAAAAACAGTAAAGTAACAGAACAAAATAACTACGCGTATCACTGCGACCTACGCAAAAGGAAATGTTTTCTCGACTAAAGAAATGTGTGTACAAAGAAAATCATTGTGCTCAGTAATTGAAGAAGAACCTCAAGAACAGAATAGTGGCTGGGTCTACTTCTATTTGTCTAGAAAATCGGTGCGATATTAAAAATAATTGAAGGAGGTGTGATATTAACAAGAACTTGGAGATCTATGACTCCCACAAAGCTTAAAAGAAGGCATCACCGTTGGTTACGTTTCAATACAGGGCGCACCGAAATCATCCAGGGTACTGTGTTAGAAGACATAGTGCTTCTGGAAAGTGTGCGTTCACTATCAGAATTGGGTTCGTGTTTTTCTCATATTCCATTTCTGAAACAACTCTGCGCAGGACTACATGTAGTCTGAGTGAACTTCAAGTTCAGCTACGTCACAACGTAGCTGGTTAGAAAGGTTAGGTAAAAATGTGCCAAGTGGGGAGCCACCACCAGTACCTTTTCCCCGAGCTGTGTTTAAACAACAGCCACCAAATAGCGATATTGACCCTTAATTTCGTTTATTTTTGAACAAAAATCTTCGTATACTTAGTACTTATATGTATTCTTTCTTTGATGAGCTTACACGAGGTTGATAAAAATATTTATTACCGGCTAACGTTTCCACGTCTTCGTCTTGATCAGAGTCGATGATCCGAGTTCGAGGAGATGGACCGCTGAGGAAGACCTGACTCGACACGAAGGCGAAGCGGCCACATCGAGACGAATAACAAGCGTGGACCATCGACTCGGATCATCGGCTCTGATGAAGACGAAGACGTGGAAACGTTAGCCGGTAATAAATATTTTTATCAACCTCGTGTACGCTCATCAAAGAAAGAATACATATTGACTATGCACACCGAGGTTCAAGGAAAGTCGGTTTCGAAGTATTAGTACTTATACTTACCAGCATAGAAAATTAGGCTCCAACCTTACACACCAACAAATGTGTGATTTGCGCCAAATTAGAGTGGGTTTGAATTCGAAATCGTTCCGACTTTCTACTAGCGATAAAGATGGAGAATCTGTAATTATTTCTAGTCAGTTGGATGCTAGAATGAGCGAAAAACACCACAATGTTTTTCTCTATCGACCACATTTTGAACAGGAATATAGAAATCTCTAAAAGCCCTTAGTCATTTTACAATTAAAGAATGACGATCCAATTTGTCTTGTCCTATATATGCTAATTAAGGCCCACAAGCTTACTTCTACCGATGAGATCGTTTCCGCCAACTCTTCACTATTTAAGCTACGACCAATCATCAGTTCTATATATGGGCTAACAGATATAATGACATGGTTGCTAAGCCTGTGTCGAATGACTCCGCAATGCAAGCCATTCCCGAGTTGCTCATGGAACATGGAAGAAAAATAGAAATGTACAGCTAGTCGATTGCTCAACTAGTCGCTCTTTTTAAAGCAGTTTCTTAGCTACTCAATCTTTTGGTGGTCGGAAAGATATTTTGCACAAATTAGAAGGTTAGCCATGAGACAGCGATTAACACCAAGCCTTGTCGTAAGTTTTATGTCTAGGATGGAAGCACCAGCTTTCGATCGACGACCGTCATTCTGCTGTCGACACATAGACGAGTGGCTAACCGTCTGTTCTACAAAGGAAAATATGAACAAGTGCTTTCAATTGCTAAATGGACAATCAGGGTACATAAAATTTAAACGAGAAAAACAAATTGAGGACTGGCTTCCATTTTTAAACATCTAAATAAAACTTTTAGAAAGTGGAAACATAGCAAAATGGTATCATCAACCAACTAGCAAAAATAGTTCACTACCTCTCCTGCCACACGTGAAAAAATCACTCGCTAAAACATATACCGAGCTAAAAATGTGTGAACAGGAGAAGAGGAAAGCAAGACACGAAAAAATGCCATTTTCAACGGGAACGAGGTAGAAGCCGCTCGGGTCAGACAAAAGCGCAAAGCTGCCCCCAAAATAACGTTTCGAATATAAGATCTCTTACCTTTCATATTAAACGAAGTAAGTTACTCCATTAAGTGCTTGTGAAAAAGTGATCTTAGAAATTATGTGTCGATTATTGAGCTCTTACCCAATAGCCTACGCCATCAGCTGTTGTTCGTGCAGCTCAGAAAATTGTATGATCTGTCCTAACGGGAGAGACAGAGACTGCATGAGTTCAGGTACAATATACTTGATCACATGTAAGGCATGTGGTGAAGAATGCATTGGAGGAACGGATAGACCACTTTGTGCCCGCATAAAAGAACATCTAAATGGGAAAGTTAAAATTCGTCAAAACACTGCTCTAGATAGGCATAGGGCACAAAAGCACAATAGTCATGATTTTGAAGTGACTGAGTGATTTTCGAATCCTAGCGCAGGAATCAAAAACATCAACACTCAAGACTCTTGAAGCCTTTGGGATAAATTTTAAAAATCCAGAGATGAACCGAAGAGACGAATGCCGCACTATCACACATGACCTGACGCCTTATTTCAAAATGATATTTTGACCCCTGAGTGAGTCTCTCTCGCAGTCCTACTTGAACAACACGCGGGCGGTCATACTCATCGGTGAGTAGTGTTTGATCAACATGGCGTTTATTTATATGTTAAATCTCTATTAATACTATAATTTTTTACCGAATTATTAAGCTATTGTTGTAATATGTCCAGGCTCTGAGGAAGGCCAAATCGCCGAAACGTTAGCCGTCGACCAACAAAAACAACAACGACAGCGAGAACAGAAAAATCAGCAAGGGCAGCGACGACGACAGCAACAGCAACAACCAGCAACAACAACAACATCATCAACAACAATAAGAACAACAACAACAAGAGCAAAATCGAAAACAACAACAACGCAAACAACAACGACAACGACACCAACGTCGCATCAGCTCACAGACCAGTTCATAAAAGCATATAAATAATTATATCTTGTTATTGTTAAATATTACTACTTTACTTGTGAGAGAGTTGTTAGAGATAGCGTACATGCTGTAATATACGCACCATCTCTTGTTCGACACCACGTGCAGTCAATAAAGCCCTCCAAGACGACAGCAACAGCAACAACCAGCAACAACAACAACAGCATCAACAACAATGAGAACAACAACAACAAGAGCAAAATCGAAAACAACAACAACACAAACAACAATGACAACGACACCAACGTCGCATCAGCTCACACACCAGTTCATAAAAGCATATAAATAAATATATCTTGTTATTGTTAAATATTACTACTTTACTTGTGAGAGAGTTGTTAGAGATAGCGTACATGCTGTAATATACGCACCATCTCTTGTTCGACACCACGTGCAGTCAATAAAGCCCTCCATCTTTCAGGAAATGGAAGACTAATAGTAAACTTGCCTAGGAAGAGCTCGTTCCGGTTCAGACGATCTGCGAGCTGACGATCCCTCATGATAACGTCCTAAGAACGCTCTTCTAGAGTTCTGTCAGGATTCCAAGAAGATTCAACTCGATTAGCCTTCAGTAAGCAAGTTTTATGAAGATCAAAGACCACGGATGATTTTGCGACACGTAGGAAAACTAGAAAGTGTGATAGGACTGATATTAATTTACTTCCACAGTTGTCGGTATTTCAGAAAGTTCGGGCAAGTCACGTGACTTCATCATACTTTTAAATTTGTTAAATGATTCTGTTCCAATTGCAAATATAGCCCATGTTAGTGAGCTTTCATTCACGAAAACCATTCTTTTCTCCTTATCGTCGTCGGGTTTAAAAATTCATTTGTCGCGAGTGCGTCGGCATTCTTTGAACCAAAGTTGAAAACATTAAGCACACCTGACCAAAAAACGAGAATTTTTCATTTCGTATCAGTTTCGTGCGGTAACTTAGCATTAAATAATAAGTGATGATCAAGCCGATAGAACCGTGGAAATTTTTCGGATTCAGTAAAACTATAGAACAGCCTTATTAACGAGTTAATGCTTTATTCAACTTTCACAGTAAATTTTTTAGGTCGAAATCAAAGAAGGACCATTTGACAGACGAAGGGATACAGTTGTTCACAAGGGCGGATTGACCACGTACCAGCGTTGTCGACTACTGTAACGAGAAGAGTTGTGTTAAAGAAACAAATTGGAGAAACGAAAGCAAAAATCTACCGTTATTTTAGAAGTGGCATTGAAAAATATTGCATGAAAAAGCTAGGAATCTGCGTTTAGTGTATGGTTGAAATGAAATACTTAGAAAAACTTTTGCCGCAGTGGATTTCACAAATTGGAAGACAAAGTTTAGAAAGAACAACTTCAAATGTGGAGTGGAACAAAAAAGCAGCGATTTAAAAAAAAAATTGGGACAGCTAAAGCTCTGGTAGTTTAAAGGCAGCATTAATGAAGATCGTAGTCCTCTTACAATGGTGCCAGTCAGGAAATGGCTCGTATTACTACTTTGGTTAATGTCTTGTACTTCTTTGCACTTGATTGCGAATGGACCACAGTACTTTAGAATATCTTGACTAGTTACAATGAAGGTGCATACAGCGCACCAATAAAAGGTGCCCTGCCATACATAAGTGGCCCTTTGTTCGATCCTTTGTTTTAGACAGACCAAGACCCTCATCCATTTGGAGTCAGCAAATTGATGCAAAATCAGTCTTGTTAGAAAAAAAGCTATGGACTTGCTGCTTAGTAGGCCTTCGTAAGGGATTGGTCAGGTAAGATAATCATAAGATGAGATATCATAAGATAAGATACTCAATCATCTCAGGGATGCTTAGCCCATAACGGATGCACTGCACATTGTAATACATATTTTTTGTTCAATAGGTGACCATCGGGTCGGTGGTCTTCCTGCAGTACGTTTGACATCCTCAAGGAATCCAATCACTAACGGTTCCTGCCCATCGGTTATCATTCATACGCATTACGTGTCCGGCTCACATTATCTTCGACGGTTTGGCGTATAAAACGGCATCTTTGATTTTCGATCGTTGACGTAGGTCGGAGCTTCGGATCCCATCCCTTACTTGTATGAAACGGGATACTCCTACCATCGTCCTTTCGACTGCGCGTTGGATAACGATGAGTGTTCTTTCATCTGTCAGGTAAGTAATCATAAGATGAGATATCATAAGATAAGATACTCAATCATCTCAGGGATGCTTAGCCCATAACGGATGCACTGCACATTGTAATACATATTTTCAGTTCAATAGGTTCAAGAACTTCTTTGCGACACTATATATATACATATATATATATATATATGTCACCTGTAACACCTGTAGCCCCGTAGATCGTCGAGTGACTAGAGCGAGCGCCAGTAAATCCTCCGTTTTTCCCTATCGCGTGCAAGAGCAGCCCAGTGGGTTCTCCTCGCTTTAGGGACTCGTCGAGCTTCATATCTTTCTTCTAGGCTTTTCGTAAAGAACTCTGACAAGTGACTCCAGCGGGCGCCAGTAAATCCTCCATTTTTCCTGTCGCGTGCAAGAGTAGCCCAGTGGGTTCTGCTCGCTTTAGGGACTCGTCGAGCATCATATCCTTCTTCTAGGCTTTTATTGAGAAACTCTGACCATCGGGTCGGTGGTCTTCCTGCAGTACGTTTGACATCCTCAAGGAATCCAATCACTAACGGTTCCTGCCCATCGGTTATCATTCATACGCATTACGTGTCCGGCTCACATTATCTTCGACGGTTTGGCGTATAAAACGGCATCTTTGATTTTCGATCGTTGACGTAGGTCGGATTATTTTCATCAAATAACCTTTTTTTCACTATTATTCTTTCGATTTATTTTGTGTCCTTTGATAAAGTACTCCTTTCAATGAGTAAAACTAGTTTCGAAGTGGTGGAATTGGTGATTCACGCTCCACCAAATAGAAAACACTGAAGCGCTTTTTTACCTTTGTAATCCACAACTCATAGTCGACGGCACTTCATCACTAAAATCAAACTCTGTTATAAATGGTGAATCCTGACGATGTTTTCACGATTCAGACTTACAATAAAATTCTTATAAAGCGAAATAAAATCCGCAAGAAATCGACAAAGATCTTCCAGGGTGGAAGTCTCTTCCACTTCATCACCTTGAAATTCCTGAGTTCTGAAGCGACGATCTTGCTGGACGACATTTCACAAGTGTGGCTTTGCAGTTAACAATTTTTAGCGCAAGTATTTGGCGATAGTATGAAAAAACTATAACTTGTTAAATACTTTGTTTAGCGTGGCTGAACACGAGGAATTTCAACTGAAATTTTTTCATGGTTTCCTAAGAAGCCGTGGTTAAACAGTAAACGTTGGGGTATTTTCGTGGGACAGAATTGGCTGCTATCGACCGATCAATGTCGACTGCAGAAGTTATGGTTTTTGTTGCAGTTTTCATTTCGACTTAGGGATATTAGTTTCATTCTGGAATCCTTTGCTGAGAATTCAAACACGTCCAATAGGTAATGTCATTGGCCTAGCAAGAAGAAGCAGTCATCCTCTTTTCTGACAATTTCGTGAAATGGCTGAGCGCTCTGAATTTGACCACGCACAACGTAAACCTTTGGAATCCACTTTTTGTCCCATCTCGTAATGATGTCAGAGACGGGTTATTTTCACATAATGCCACTTCTTCCCCAAAATCCTTTACTCTATCTTAATTAAATTCCTCAGTTGCTATTCGTCGATCATAGCAACTCATCCTTCATAAGCGAGATCCTACAGTACGATCGTTAAGGCTATCTTTCTAAATGTAATACTGACATTGCTAGCCAACTGATCGTCTTCACATCCACGTTTAAATTCCCTAATTGGATCGCCCAAATTTGCTTCTCTTCATAGTCAACCACACATTAAACCTAATGACGAAAACACTATCATGAAATGTAAAGCGATGTCTCCCATGTAATGTCGTAGATAAAAGGATAAAAGGATAAAGCTCTCGGCTTTGATCAATCCATGAGGGATGCGCCATGCATTCGACCTCATTAAGTATCGTTGGAGGTGATTGAATGCATATCTGGCCTTTACAGTGACTCGCGGTGACCTGCCGATGTATCGAGCCAGTGCTGCTATCCTCTCAGACAAGTCTGGTACCAATTCGCCGACCCCGGGTGGATAGAAGGCCTGGTGGGCCATGGGCGCAAGGATCGATTACACGTGCGTGTCGTAGTGGCGCCTCCTACCACTCCGCCACACGCGCCCTTTATGTCGTAGATAGCACTTATTTTTATCGATTTATGCCATACGACTTTAAACAAGCAGATCGTTCGAGTTTTCCATTTTCGATTAGTTGTCTCTCATCCGTCATCGGAGAGGGCTTCAAAATTTACATGTTAGGTTCGTCTGCTAGTTCACGATTCTGTTGTGTTCATGAATATGGTTGAATCGTTGCGAATGCAGAAATAGATCTACAAAGGTGTAGGCAGCTCACCGACAATGGTAGTTATTTGTTTTTCTGGACTTGGTGAGATTTTTCCCAAACTCCAAAAAGATGAAGATCATGGCTAGTTAAGCGCATGGGAAGCAGTGGATGTAGACACCGAAAGAAAGAACGCGGGGCCTTGGGCAGCGTTCTCTTCTATTTTTCTGGAAAGCGTAACTGCTTGTTTTCGAAATGAAACAGCGCTTGCTTAAGTGCTTTTAAATGATATGGGTCTTTTAGATGTTTTCCAGCCCTATAACATGAGTCAGTATGTTAATCTTCTTCTATGTGTTTTCATCTCGTCCCTGGACCTTTGAAAATTTAAGTGGATTACCAGTGGTCTGCTAACAGCATAGCTTGACACTTTCTGCTCGAGGGGTTTAATCTTCATAGCATTCAAGTTTCCAGCCTTCAAGATTTTGCAGTCGTGTTGTCCACGTGTTTGTCCTATTCTTTATTGTTATTGTCAGCGAAAAGTGCTATCATATAAGAATGGGCTTGTTACTTATACTTCATCTACTTTCAAAGGAATGAATATCTCTAAATGCTGAATTTATGTTTAATTAAGTCGAGAAGTAACATGATAAACAACACAGCTGAACGATTGAGAAGGTGTAAACAAGCGGCCTGGGGAGCTTTCAAGAGGTTCGAGAAACTAGTGAAGAGAACATAGAACGCCCGAATCAGTGCCCACCTTTTCCCATTCCACGATACTTCCTGCGTTAGAAACCTCGTCGCTGCGTGAGGAGGATGTCGCTCAGAGTTATCGAACGCGCAATCGAGAGGTAATGCCGGGAGCATTTCGTACCATGCAAATGTGAGAAGTAGCCCGAAGCATCGAGCAACGTTAGCGATCAAATATGAGACAACGTTATACAGGCCAAGATTTCGAGAAATAGCTGAGCTGGATTCGTAATACATAACGACAGTCGATGGCCAAGAGCTGTTACCGACTGGTTTTCTCGGAGTGTAACACGCAGAGCAGGAAGACCACCGAGACGATGGTCAGAGATCTTCATGAAAACCATAGAAGAAAGATCTGTTGGTTAAAGAAGGCCTAGAGTGAGCCTAACCCATTGAGCTATCCTTGCACGGAAGAGAATTAAATAAAAAATTTATTGGCCTCCGGTCGAGCCGATTGACGATCAAAGGGAGTACGACTAACAGAGCTGATCGTATTCCTCATTGATACCGTAAGCGAACGAAGGTCTCGAAAAAGAACCATTTTGAAAAGTGATTTTAGAAGCTTACCCTATCATGCTTCAAAAAATTTGTTTCCTCCATTCCTCTCTGTTTTCTCAGGATAAGGGTTTGGTTCGAAGGTACATCTTATTGGGTACGACTTTGTTGAGAAAAGAGATATCAGTAAATTTATTCCACATTAGGGAATTCTGTCACATTCACAGATATCAATAGGTCCTGTTGCTTTTTTCCATAATAATAAATTTAAATAAAAAATAACTACACATTGTATACCGAGGTGGCATACCTATTTTTTGGCACTTGCAAACATATTTGGTAGTGTTCTTCTTTCATTCACCTGTCACCTGTATCACCTCTAGTCCCCGTGATCGTCGAGAGACTCGAGCGGGCGCCAGCAAATCTTCCATTTTCCTTGTCGCGTGAAAGAGTAGCCCAGTGGGTTCTGCTCGCTCTAGGGGCTCGTCGAGCATCTTTCTTTTAGGCATGAAGAACTCTGACCATCATTCTGCAGTACGTTTGACATCCCAAGGAATACAGTCACTAATGGCTCTCGTCCATCGGTTGTCATTCACACGTCTGGCCCACTTTATCTTTGGCTGTTTGTCGTACAAAACGGTATTGTTGATTTTTGATCGTTGACGCAGGTCGAAGCTTCGGATCCCATCCCTTACTTGTGCGAAACGGGATACTCCTAGCACCGTCATTTCGACTGCGGGTTCGATAACGCTGAGTGCTCTTTCATCCTGCTTACGCAGCAACGAGGTTTCTGATGCATACCTTAGGTCAGGAAGAACCGTCGAGTCGAAAAGGTGGGCACGAAGTCGGGTGTTCTTTGTTCTCTTCACTACATCCTCGATGCTCTTGAAAGCTCCCCAAGCCGCTCGTTTCCTTCTGCTCAGCTCTGGAGTTAAGTCGTTCATCATATTGATTTCCCGACCTAGATAGACATAACTGGAGCATTCGGAGATATTTGTTCCGTTGAGCGTGAATGGGGCAAATAAAAGTAGACATAATTGGAGCATTCGGAGACATTTGTTCCGTTGAGCGTGAATGGGGCAAATAAAACCAATCCGTTCTTTATGAACATCGTTTGCTTTAGATTTAGTCGAAGACCAATCTTTGCACACGCTTTATCAAAGTCCGCAAGCATACTTTCCGCTTGGCTAATGTCTGGTGTTATAAG
>MQTX01000202.1:791160-843165 GCA_009735665.1 Angiostrongylus cantonensis
ACGTGGCTATCGAAGAGATCTGAGTAGTAATCGTGGATGATTTTCTCCATTGCCTTTCCGTACGTTATTGTTCCGTCTGGGCGTCGGAGTGCAATCATCTTGTTCTTGTAATTGGCGAAGCTTGGGTGGCCTTTGCGAATGTTTTCTCATCCTCTGCAGCTTCGACCACTACTGCTGCTTTTCTCTCATTAAGGTCTTTTATCGCCTGTCTGCATTGTTTCGCAAGTTCGGACGTTAGTTCGCGGTTGCCTGGAGCTCGTGCGATTCCACGCTGGCATGTCAGCTCGAGAGTTTCTGGAGACAGACATCTCTTAGTGACTTTCGAACTCTCAGCTTTCATAGCGCTAACGTGAGAATGTTCAATGAGCCGATCGTATTCCTCGTTGATGTTATCGACAACGTCATCTTCACAACAGCCGTCTAATGATTTGAGTAAGTCCTAGTTTGCAGTGGTTCTGGGACTTCGGTTTTTTAATTTAGCGGCTTTTTCTCCTTTCCGCGTTAAATACAATTTTTCACGAAGGAGACGGTGGTTTGATCCCGTGCAGAATTTTAGGAAAACAGCGACATCGGTTAGGCAAAACTTTCCATTTTCTAAAATGTGGTCTATTTCGTTATGGTACTCTCGATTGTTAGATTCCCACGTCCATCTTTGACGGTGAGGCCTCTTAAATTTCGAGTTACCATGGATGGTCTTGGTCGCCATGATAAACTCAGAGAGCCCCTCACCCTGTTCGTTCCATTCTAATCCCTGTGTCCCAATGTGACCTTCCTTAGACGATTTTCTTGGTCCGATCTTGGCATTGAAATCTCCAGTCATGACCTTGAAGAATGTATGGTCTTCTCTGTAGAACTTCTCCAAGTCCATGTAGAACGCTTCGACTTCTTCGTCATAGTTTGATGCTGGCGCGTAAACGACGAAGATTGTCAAAGCCGGTTTTGATCCACATCTTTTTAATCGTAAACGTCCGATTCGGGTGGTAAGCTGCCCTATCCGCCACCTGGGGACGCGCCACGTAGCCTCGCGACTAACCGGCTCGAGATCCCTCACATGAGCGAGATCCGTGGCACTAACTTCCTACTTCTAAAAAGTAGTAATAACTCCGCCTT
Source organism: Angiostrongylus cantonensis (assembly GCA_009735665.1). Classification (NCBI taxonomy): domain Eukaryota; kingdom Metazoa; phylum Nematoda; class Chromadorea; order Rhabditida; family Metastrongylidae; genus Angiostrongylus; species Angiostrongylus cantonensis. The sequence goes on from MQTX01000202.1 coordinate 792,271, forward strand.
AGTGTAAAGGTGCAGTTTTAATGTCGTCGAGTGGGAGGTAACTTCAGTGCTTTATTGCACTGTACCGCGCGTGTCCGAAGAGAGGATTCTAAAGGAATTATATTTTACGACACACATTTCTCATTGATGGGGATCTGCGTTCAATCAGCTATCCAATTTATACATATATATATATATATTTAAATTGGATAGCTGATTGAACGCAGATCGAAGAAGTAATGGTTGCCCAGAAAAGGTATGCATTCTTCGCCCCTAATATTTTGCAAAACCCTTTTTCGAACACGTTCATCGACCGGTAATTTGACGAACAGTCTGATAGCTCTAATCAGAAACATCCACAGCGATCGCAATGTTAAATTTTTTATTTGCTGTCTTCTACAATTTTCACGGCTGGTTATTATGTGAAGTCAACCAAAATGATACTGAGATAACTGCAAAACTATGTAAGGCAGGTGTCTGCTGTGGGACCGAACACGTTATTATCTTTACTGGTAGCTAACGCGGTCGCCACCACACCATGCGCATACCTCGCTTCGCCATTTTCTCCGCTGTATTTTAATCTATCAGTGCTATCAGCAGCACCGTTAACAGGATCAATCTTGGGAGCAAAAATTGACACTGAACTCAGTTGAACTTAAGCTGTAGTTGAAAGGTAGTTGCTGATAGCCCTATAGGTTGAAACGAAAGTTGTTAGATCAATTCATTCATAGAAATCTTTTTTAATTTCCAACGGGCTTTGTCTAAGTGGAAGCTCCGTATGCACAGTCAAATAAGCTCATGAGTACTGAATTGACCGTGAATAGAGACGTTTTTAATTGTTACTAATGCTACCGAATTTAATAAGGCACCAGATCCATCAGATCCATTGTGAATTGATACCGTGGTTGCTTGGGAAAAGCCCTGCTTGACTCAAAGGATTTACTGGTGCCCGTAGTAAAGACTTGGAAACACACTAGCAAAGCTATCACAACTCAAAAAAATCTATCCGATGAGCAAACAAGGACATTCATGAGAAGGATAAATCACAACATTCATAATCGGTATCTTAGTCCACGCGCAACTCCGAACACTTTCAGTGACGACAGAGACGAAGAAATGAAAAATGCCAGAAATGGAATGTAAGAAGTGGTTGGATCCATGACAATTCACATTTGAAAGCGAGTCATATTAATAAAATAAAATTAGCCAAGCTCCCATGTTTCGAATAAGTCGTGCTGTCAAAATAATCAGATCAAGTATTTGAGCAATTCACTTTAGTGTTTGGAAGGGAGCATTTACAGAGAAAATAGTAGGCTGCTCACCTGCACATCCGTCAATGGGACTGTCTTTGTTGAAGTTCGAGAATGGCAAGCGTGACGACGACGACGCGCTTTGCGTCTTCAATCCGATCCAGACAGGATCCTTTATCCTCCCGCCCTTCATTAGATCTGAAGAAATTTGAAAATTAGCGGCGAAAACCACGGATTTCAAATTAAATATTACACATTTGTCATAGAAAGTGACCTTTATTTAACCTCGGTAACAATTACCGCTAGTTTCCTAGACGATTGAGCTGACACGAAGTTGACATGGAAATCACTGGAAATTGGAAAAATTTTGAACTTTTGGTAACATTTCTCGTGAACTTCACCAGGATTTCCATTTGTTCCCCAATCTACGACGATTTCTACACCAACCTCGTGTCATAGTCATCTAGAAAATTATCACGCATTTATTTTAGTGAAAACAACAAAGTTATTTTTTTTGGCCAAATAGGAGAAAAAATTAGACCGAGAAGGATTTAAAGGTCGTTATTATTCTTCAAGCGGGTAAATGCACAATAAATTCGTCAGCTATATGTCACTCCGAGTGTCTGTTCTTCCTCGGTGGAACACAGATGAAAAAAGCGGCGCTGAAGAAGGCGATTCTGCCGAAACGTCAGCTGCGATTGTGTTGTATGTGTGTTATTGTATGGAAGTAAACGTATGGAAGTAAACGTTTAACAACCTCGCGATTTCTGAGAGAGAAAACGACGAATTCATAATTCAATGCCGAGATTAGTAGAAAGTCGATCCTGGGTACCAAATGCACTATTTCAACACCTTCTTCCCAAGAAGGAAATGTTTTTCCTTCGTACCAATCATGTACTATTCAATTTTCAATTGTTGTAAACTCCTAACAAACAAAGTTTTTTTGACATTATTATATTATTATTTATGACTTTTGGTGAGAATATTTTCATTGTTTCCCATTTTACAACGATACTTACATCGACGCAAAAAGAGGGCTTAAACAAGGTCAAACCATCTCCCTAAAATTGTATTGCCACCCTATAGAATGTAGTTCGAACACTGGAATGAGACATTATGGAAATGAAAATCAATGGTCAGCCACTACACAGCTTTCGTTTTGCTGATGGTATCCTTCTTGTAACACCACACTTAAGCCGGACAGAGCGAATGGCAACCAACTTTGATAAGGCCTATGGAAAGATTCGTTTTCGACCAAATTTCACAACGAAAATATCATGAAGAACGGATTGATTTGGTATGCCCCATTTACGCTCAAGAGAACAAATATCTGTGAATGTTGCAGTTTCTTCCATCTAGTTCGGGAAATCGGCATGATGAACGACTTAGTTCCAGGGTTGAGCAGTAGGAAAGAAGCGGCTTGGGAGTTATCAGGGGTATCGAGGATGTGGTAAAGAGGAAAGAAAGCACCCTACTCCTTGTCCACCTTTACGACTAACCTTCTCGACTTCCCGACCTAACGTGTGCATCAGAAACCTCGTCACGTCGTAAGCAGGATGAGAGACCACTCAGCGTTATAGAAGGCGCGGTCGAAAACAACCGGACACATGAACGACAGCCGATGTACAGCAGCCTTTAGTGACTCTATTCCTTGGGATGCCAAATGCACAGCAGGAAGAAAACTAACTTGACGATCACAGTTTTTTCACGAAAACCCTAGAAAAAGATATGAGACTCAACAAGTCTCTAAAGCTAGCAGAACCCATTGGCCTACTCTCGCACGCGACGGGGAAATGGAAGTTTACTGACGTCCGCTCGAGTCGCTCAATGATCAAGGGTGATAAACGGGTGATAAACGGTGATAAACGTGATTTGTGATTAAACAGACAATGAACCTCAACTGAAATATATCCAGCAAAAAATGACAAAAATTCTAGTGTTGCTCAATAGAACTCCAAAAAGTTCACAAGAAATCCGCTATCGCGCCAAAAAAATGTCGCCTGTAGCGACAGTGAATTCGCGTGTGACAAAAAATAATATCAAGTAACTTTCGTGTTTCATTGCTAAGTGAATCCTTTCTGCTTCTCAGTGACGAGTCTCAGTGATCAGACCTACCGTATTTCATTTTCGTCTGTATCCCACGATGTGCTTCTGAGAATCGGCAATGTCAAACTGCCCAGCTGGGAAAACAACAAATTGGTTTCTAAAAGTATCATACGCGTTTGTTCTTAATCCTCAGATTTGAGCCATTTTTCTTCTATTTTTCTACTACAAGCCTTCACGTCTACTGTGCGAACCCCAGCACTTCTCACATTCGATTCTTTCCTCCCATCCATTGTCCACGAAAATCATCCAAATTTTACGTGTGGCTACGGTTGCCGCTTCAGGATTTTCATTTCATCTTGAATGTAGTAGAATGCTGGTCGAACCATTCCACCTAGAGTCCTGAGATAACTGGGCGGAGCGTTTCCAACTAGATTGAAGACAGCGAAATTTTCCCGCACAATTCGGGTACCAATTTACCGATACCGGTATGAGAGACTTGGTAGGCCTGGAAAGGGATCGAACAAGCACAGTGCTCGTAATGAACAGCATCACTGCCACTGGGCCATCCATTTCATCTGTACTTTTATCAACGCGAATGGTAACCCATACATATATTCGCACGGACTTCTTCAAGCTTGGTTTACAGCAAGTCGCTTGGAGTCGCTTCCATTTAAGGGACTCATTCCACCACCATATCCTTGTGTAAATGGGAGCCATTATTAACCTAATCTGAGTTGTCCGAATGGTTGTCGAGCCATTTTATTCTAGCGCCTGTTCTAAGCGCCTTTTGATTTGCACTTTTCTTTTAAGGCATTTAACTCATTATTCGTTCACTCGCCTTTTGAAGTGATCATCGCAGTTTTCGGTAATAAGGACAGACCTCACAGAAACCTGATATTATCACAGTTAACTTTTTTGCGAACCTCTCCAATCGTTGAGAATCCACACGCATCCACAGCACTTCGTCGTCAACACAAAGCCAATTCATGCGTGAACTTATGTGTAGCTCGTCATCTTGTGCTACGATCTTGAATTCTTATCACACTTCCACTAATACCTCCGAGTTCTCTTTCTTCGGCAAAGCAGCCCGACGTCAACTTGAAAACGTTCAACTAGCGGCATTCTCAGTGACCGTTCCATCTAGTGCAAGATCATTTCTAGCCAACACTTCACCAATGGTATACACCATATTTCCTAAAAAACTGCAACTAGCAGATCTTGGAAAATTTTAAAAAAATTCTTAGTAAAATCAGTTAGCCTATCAGAATCTAAGAATAAGACTCTTCAAAATTCTTTGGCGATTGCTTCGCATGACGTAGAAAATCAAATTCTACACTACAATGCTCGGATTAAACATAAAGCTATGATGAATTTGTTCGGAAGACTAAGATAACAGTGATACATTCACCTTCAGTCACTTTCTTCTTATGTTGTCAGTCCAACACGTACCCCCGTTTTCCACCATGCTCTTAAGGTTACTAGCGAAGGTCTCAAAACTTCTCATTTCGAAGCAGTTAATTCTTCGAAAAAAAAATACGGACGGGTACCGAATTCATCCTAAGAGACCTAATTTTATTTACACTTTTCATTTATTTCCAATTTTCATTTGTGTTTCTTCCATTTAATAAAAGTACTCACACTCTGTTGAAACAACTCCATTAATAGCTCTAAAATTTGTAAAATATCAAAACAAAGTGGTCACTAACTATTTTTAGGAAGACTGGGATGTTGAGAGGAAAGCAACCCAAGGGTTTTACTTGGTGTGATGGAGAGTAGGTAAGCCCCTGGTAAGGGTAACCACGGATTCCAAGCCCAAATGAGGTCCCCAGCTTTGATCATGTCCTTGCATCCTTGCAGTTGTATTTCACATAGTACCTTGTTATAAAAAAACAACAGGTCGTAAATAAGAGTTGTGGCATTGTTTTCACAGTGTCAGTTAAGAAATATTAATCAATAATCACCTTTGATAAAGTTGTTCTTTGCTTGACTGTCAATCACTGCTAGATGAGCGTCGAATGACTGGCAGTAGTTCTACAATAAAGTAGCATCAAATCCGTGCTTAATATTCGTCAATTTCCAAATAGCAGACGGTTCTTCTCACTTCCACTGATTTGCCAGCAGATTTCCCCATCAATGAGAAATGTGTGTCGTAAAATATAATTCCTTTACAATCCTCTCCTCGGACACACGCGGTACAGTGCAATAAAGCACTGAAGTTACCTCCCACTCGACGACATTAAAACTGCACCTTTACACTAAGGCGGAGTTATTACTACTTTTTAGAAGTAGGAAGTTAGTGCCACGGATCTCGCTCATGTGAGGGATCTCGAGCCGGTTAGTCGCGAGGCTACGTGGCGCGTCCTCAGGTGGCGGATAGGGGGTTAATCGCGGACCAAAAGCGACCTTTGCTTCCCTGAGACGCAGGTGGATCTAGAGGATGGACTCCCTGTTTCTGCTGCGCCGATTTAGCACATACTTTCTGTATTTGCTAAGCGTATTCATGCATGCGTGTGTGTGTGCGTTCTCGCTTTATGCGGATTGTATTCTACGAGTCAATTCGACCAAAAGCCCGCAATCAAGTGACAGGGAAGTATATGGGAGGCGGTTAGGAGTCGCCTCCAACATATAAACCCCATGTCCACTCTGGGAGAGCCTGGCAAGCTCCCGTGAGTATGACTAGCCCCACGTTCAGAGCCCAGCAAGCCATACGTGGGTATCAAATATGCTAAATACAGTAAAAAAAACGGACCTCATTCCCCTGACCCCGAAGGAGCCACCAATTTTGCAGCGTTGGGTAGGACGAGTACGGAGAGGCCGCTAAAATATCAGGGCCGATGAAAGCTGCCTGGATCAATGACTATGGTAACGATTTGTACCAACAATGCACATACACTTGCATCTAAAGCACTGAAGTTACCTCCCACTCGACGACATTAAAACTGCACCTTTACACTAAGGCGGAGTTATTACTACTTTTTAGAAGTAGGAAGTTAGTGCCACGGATCTCGCTCATGTGAGGGATCTCGAGCCGGTTAGTCGCAGGGTGAGGGGCTCTCTGAGTTTATCATGGCGACCAAGACCATCCATGGTAACTCGCAATTTCAGAAGACTCACCGTCAACGATGGACGTAGCAATCTCACAATGGAGAGTACCACAACGAAATAGACCACATATTAGAAAATGGAAAGTTTTGCCTAACCGATGTCGCTGTTGTCCCAAAATTTTACACGGGATCAGACCACCGTCTCCTTCGTGAAAGATTTTATTTCACGCGGAAAGGAGAAAAAGCCGCTAAATTCAAAAACCGAAGTCCCAGAACCACTGCAAACTAGGACTTACTCAAATCATTAGGCGGCTGTTGGGAAGGTGCCGTTGTCGATAACATCAACGAGGAATACGATCGACTCATTGAACATCCTCACGTTAGCGCTATGAAAGCTGGGAGTTCGAAAGTCACTGAGAGATGTCTGTCTCCAGAAACTCTCGAGCTGACATGCCAGCGTGGAATCGCACGAGCTCCAGGCAACCGCGAACTAACGTCCGAACTTGCGAAACAATGCAGACAGGCGATAAAAGACGATCTTAAAGAGAGAAGAGCAGCAGCAATGGTCGAAGCTGCAGAGGCTGGGAAAAGCATTCGCAAAGCCCAAAAATCGCTCAGCACCAGGTCTGGAAAGGATAAGATCAGAACATCTGAAGAACATTCCGCCAGTCCTCCTAAGCACACTGGCTCGGCTCTTCACGCGTTACCTGTCTGAATGCAAGGTCCCTACTCAGTGAAGATCAGCAAGACCGTGTTGTTGTTGAAGAAGGGTGACCTACACGATTTAGGCAACTATAGCCCAATCTGCTTGCTGTCCGTCGTCTACAAACTTTTCACTCGAGTTATCCTAAACAGGATTGACAGAGCACTGGATGAAGGACAGGCATGCAAGCAAGCAGGGTTTCGAAAAGAATTTAATACGATGCACCATATTCACACGATAACGAGGCTCATTGAAGTATCCCGAAAGTACAAAAGACCGCTCTGTCTCAGATTCATCGACTTAGAGAAGGCCTTTGATTCAATTGAGATAGAAGCAGTCATGGAAACCCTTGGTTGTCAAGGAGTCCCTACTCAGTATTTAAAGATTCTTCGTAAGCTGTACAACAATTTCACAACCAAAATTTCTCCATTCTACAACGATATTAACGTTGACGTCAAAAGAGGAGTTAGGCAATGCGATACAATTTCGCCAAAATTTTTTACAATAACCCTCCAGAACGTCATTCGAACATTGGAATGAGATAATATGGGAGTGAAGTCGATGGTCGGCAGATGCATCACCTTCGCTTTGCTGATGATATCGTTCTTACAACACCAGACAGTAGCCAAGCGGAACGTATGCTTGCGGTCTTTGATAAAGCTTGTGGAAAGAATGGTCGTCGACTAAATCTAAAGAAAACGATGTTCATGGAACGGATTTGTTTCGTTTGCCTCATTCACGCTCAACGGATCTAATATCTCCGAATGCTCCTGTTATGTCTATCTTGGTCGGGAAATCAATATGATGAACCACTTAGCTCCATAGCTGAGCAGAAGGAAACGAGCGGCTTAGGGAGCTTTCAAGAGCATCGAGGATGCAGTGAAGAGAACAAACAACACCCGGCTCATTGCCCACCTTTTCGACTCAGCTGTTCTTCCTGCCCTAACTTATGCTTCAGAAGCCTGGTCGCTACGTAAGCAGGATGAAAGATCACTCAACGTTATCGAACGCGCAGTCGAGAGGACGATGCTAGGAGTATCCCGTTTCACACAAGTAAGGGATCGGATGCGAAGCTCCGACCTACGTCAACGATCGAAAATCAAAGATACCGTTCTATACGCCAAACAGTCAAAGATAAGGAGGGTTGGACACGTAATGCTTATGAATGATAGCCGATGGACAAAGCTGTTAGTGACTGGATTCCTCGGGATGTCAAACGTACTGCAGGAGGACCACCGACCCGATGGTCAGAGATCTTCACGAAAAGCCTAAAAGAAAGATATGATGCTTGACGAGTCCCTAAAGCCAGGAGAACTCATTGGGCTACTCTTGCCCGCGATAGGGAAAAATGGAGGATTTACTGGATCCCGCTCGAGTTCCTCGACGATCAAAGAGACTACAGGTGATACAGGTGATACAGTAAGTTAGTGATATACCTGATGATGTAGGAAGGCAAGTAACATCATCGTGGTTGACGGTTGCATGGGAACAAAATAGATGGAAAATGTGCTGCGTTACCTCCACGATATCCCATGGGGTCTTCGAATCCAGTAAGTAATGGGGAACTTGTATGGATAGCAGAACATAGACTTTCTTATTTTCTAGGTCTTGTGAGCCATTGTTCAAATCAGGATAATAGCCGTGACCATGTCGAATCATTGTTATGGTATCATTTTTTTCCATCTTTTTTCTTTATCTTGGTTAGTCAACAGTTTTTTTATTTGGTTTTTTTTTAAAAGATCCAGAGCAAATTTGATCTTACCTCGGCATCTGACCATGTTTTGCGCCGCTCGAATACCTTGTAGAGTGATCCGCTATCAGTGGAATTCCAACTGCTACGAGCTGCCTGTGAGAGACCAGAAACCTGAAACATTTTTACTACATAAAAGCTTACCTGTTATCGATGACTTTTGTCACCGAGTGTCTGTAGCGGGTTCCAGCAAAGCTTTTCTTGTCTCCCTCACGCACAGGTTATTATCTCAAGGATTCCGTTCTCTTAAGGAATGCGAAGAACGTCACGTTTTTTGTAAGTTCTCCGCTGTTTTCAACTGCTTTCGTCAATGGTCTTTTGGATGGTGGTCCGAATGGTAACATCAAACTACCTCTATTGAAGGGATTGGCTGGGGCAGTGAACCTCCTGCTTTACAACACAGTTCGACAGCAACAGTAGCATACCACTGCCGGACCAAAATTAGGGCGTACCCATAAATGGCTGTACTTTACTACAGCTGTTATAAAGAGTTATACAAGATCACTGAATAAGTAGACCTTAAAAATAACGCTTCTAATCATTAACTTTATATCTTAAATAAAAGATCAATTTTGACTTTAGGAAAAAGGCCGAGATTACAATGTACGTAAGATTTATATGGTTTTCAACCAGTTTCTGCCTAAAGTGATGAAGCCTCCATCAAAACGGTGCAGTAAGATCGGGTCAACATTAAAAACCGTGGGTAATCGCTAAGCCCCTTGATCTCTAAGGATGGGTGTGGTCTTCTGAGGAACGTGACACTAACGTTGATATTGGAAAGGATGAAGTAGGAGATTTGCAGGAAAGCAAGCCTAGCAGCAAGAAAACTTCACTAAAGGTAGATCATTGCCATCAACGAGTGACATTCTCTTCCGATGTGTCTAATTTTTTATTAAACTATTTTATTCCATTTGCTATTAATATTATTTTCTACTCTATACTATTATTATCACTAAATGAAAAGTGATAAAGCCTTAGATAAAATTTGTCGTTCAGCGATGCGCCAGGAATCCTAGTCCATTCGTAGTCTGGTAGAGTTGATTAGAAACACATTTGGCCCATACGATGACTCGTAAGGATCCACAGATGCATTCAATCAATGTTTTTATCGTTACAGAGAAATGTGATACCAACCACAGCCGACGCTGAAGGGAAAGAAGGAATGGCTCACGTGAGGTGCAAGATCAAACCAGCGGTCACGTTTGTATTGCTGGGTGCCTTTAATCACTGTGCTATACAAACTTTACTAAGTATTAGACAGTTTTCATTCATGAAAAGAGCTATTGAGAAATAACGTCTGTCCTACCTTCCTTTCGAGTTTTATGATTCGTTTCTCCAAATCTTGCACCTTGTTCAGCAACAACGAATAGCGACCTTCCAACGACATCGGTGAGGGGAGATTGAAAAATTCATGAAACAAAAATGCTATTATAGTTTCGGGACTCCTCTATATTTTCTGTTTTTCAAAATCACAGTTTTGTTTATCTTTCTATTTGATCGGAATATGATTGGATTACTGAGAACAGAATCTTCTTAAAATTCTTAAATTTCTATTAAATTTAAAATTTTTGAGAAAGCCTTTTTCAGAAAATAAGGTCGACAGAATAAAAAGTAGAATAAAAAGTTAAGTTAACACCCAAAAAGAGTGGTGAAAATATTTGAAAACGAACTGTTTAAGACCGATAACTGCGCTTGTGTCTTTTTTTCCTCGAATCGATATAGTAGATTTAGTAGAAATCAACAGAGCCTTTTCTTGAGAATTTGTTGGATCAAGAAGCTTAAATCTTTTGATTTGAACCGATTTCTAAATCTGAGGAGCAGGAGTTCAAATCGTTTCCGCTGCTAAAAAGATATGATCCCGAATTTCGCATCTGCATTGGAGTTCATCTACTCTATTCTAAAGAATAAAGCAAGCGGTCTTAGGCACCCTGCTGAGCTCCTTCCTTGCTGATGGAGCTAGAAGGGCTTGAAATCTGTCCTGCAGCCGCTTGTTGTTTGCATCAGTTGTGCTAGTACAGTGCTAGTGCTAGAAATCCATGTAATGTGCTAGTAATCTATGTAAGTCCTGCTTACAGACTCTACAGATTGTTCGCAACGAAAAAAAAACAGTAATTCTCTCCGCCCAAATTTTCTATGGAATTCTTATTCTAGAATTCACTTCATCCGTTCTAAAATACTTAAGAAGACAACCTTTGCCATTTTTATGGTCTCACATTGCTTCTGGTGTCACCAGTTCCCAAGGTTCCTTGGATGGCAGTACTTTTGAATTCTCACATTGCTGTTATCGAAAGGTTCTGCTGCCTATATGATTCAGAGATAATTTCACATCGTTGTTTTACGGAAAAGAGTCTGTCGGCTAGATGGGAAGACTTCTTGGCAGCTATATGTCCAGCCTCGAATTGCTCTCCCGTGTGGATTGCAGAGATTAAGGTAGAGTGAAAATAAACATCTCCATTGTAAGGCTGCACTTCGTTACTCAAATCAACTACCCCATTTCTATTCTGATGTTAATACAGGATTAAAAAAATGCTGCTTTGTCACAGCTTCGCACCGAATGATTCGGAAATTTACGTGGTGGTTTCACACCTTTTGGAATTCTTGCAGTACGGACAAGATTCAAATGCTCGAACTCTTTTTTTTGTTTGCTTTTATATTTTTTTTTGTTTTTTTTCAGTGAGTGAGTTTTTTCAGTTTTTTTAGTAAAAAAATCCTTTTTTGAATAACGCAGTTTTTTAACTTCATGATAAAGCTCTCTAAAGCTCTCGGCGTTGATCAATCCCTGAGGGATGCGCCGTGCATTCGACTTCATTAAGCATCGTTGGAGGTGATTGAATGCATATCTGGCCTTTACAATTGACTCGCGGTGGTCAGCCGATGTATCGAGTCAGTGCTGCTACCCTCCCAGAGAAGTTTGGTACCAATTTGCCGACCCCGGAGGGATGGAAGGCTTGGTGGGCCATGGGCGCATTTCACGTGCGCGCCGCAGTGGCGCCTCCAACCACTGCGCCACATGCGCCCTATAACTTTATGATATGATGTTAAAATGACTCGAATGATAAAACATGTCAATCAACATCAATCAATCAATCATCAACATTCAATATCATTATAAACTTACAAATTGTGCTGACGTCACCGCCGTGAGACAGGTCAAAGAAACCCATGAAAGTAGCATTATGACTTTCGCTCGAATTTTAACGACCGCTCTTCAGGTGCTTTTTGGAAGCTGTAGAAGTGAAGGCAATAGAAGCTGTAAGACTTAAAGAACAAAAAACTTTGATTAAAGTTGGTTTAGAAGAAGAGTCGAGTTAACACCATAACAGAGGAAGGAGGCCACGAAAAACTGTTTATAGATTTTTGGTTATATTTGACTATCGATAAAGGATGAGGTATTTCGCATTGGTCAACCGTTCCAGTATTCACTATGCAGTCCATTAAACATCGCTGAGGTGATTGAGTGCTTAATTGGCCCATATAATGATTTCTCAGAGTCTACCTATATACCAAATCGGTGTTTTTCTCTTTCCAGACAGGTCTCGTATCAATTTCGTTTACTCATGCACGCTGAGCAAGCCAGCGGTGCTCCCACTGAGACCAAAAATGTGGTACCAGACTTGTTTGGGAGGATAAACACACTGACTTGGTAGAAAGGTGAGCTCCGCAGGCTGCTGTATTAGACAAACATACCTGCGGTTGTCACAAAAATGTTTAGTGAAGGCGACGGCTCATTGCGATTCACTAACGGATTGATAAACAGCGAAAGTTTTAGGCTCTATTTGAGTGCTTGTATGATAGTACATCAATTTATGATACAAGCTTAGATAAATTAGAATCTACTACAGCGTTCTCATCTTGGGCACTCCTGACAAAAATGTGGACAACCAATATAGGATAAATCACTGTGGGGATACGATCTTATTACGATGGAGATAAGTGAGCAAAAAATTCTTTTCGACAGACATGAGCTATTTTAATAAACGCGTTTACACTAGGGCAATTTTTCTGCCCTTGAAAGAGCATTCGATATCGCAGTGTTTGAAGAACAATCAAAGAGTCTTTGAAAATTTCTAAAGAAAATTGTTTTGAGCAACCGCTGATATAAGTGACATCTATAAATAACTAACTAAATTATGTGAATGATGAAGCTGATAGTTGATGTTACTGGAATCTTTTCACTATTCACCCCAGCCTTCATCCCTGCAGATATAGCTCAAGGGTTTCGTTTTTTTATGCACCAGAGTCAGGCTAAGTCAAGGATAAAATCGAGTCGTTTTTTTACGAATTTTCTTTTCTGAAGAGCACAGAATATTCTTGGGAAAACCACCGTCAGTGACTTCAATGCTAGAGTGTATTGTATTGGAACTACAACAATGGATAAGACCCGTTATTGTGAACTGCATTCGCATTCACGTCCTTTTAAAACTAAGAGAGTATGATGGAGTATTAGGAGCACCCGCAGTGGAGGTTAAACATAAGTCAGTTATGTGGAAGATGATTTTTGCGATTGCTTCATTAGTAACGGTGACTGAACTCTACCAACCGATGCAAAACAACCTGTTAAATGCTGGCCATCAGTTAAAGAAAACTGTACGGTGCTCCATAAGGTTGTGCATAGAGACAAAACAGCAAATAAATTTAACTGACAAGTTAAATTGTACGTAGGTGTTACTTCTGGCAGAATCGATCAAGCCATTCGAACATAAAAAAGAGCAAGTGTACCAATCAGGCATGCAATAGCACTTTTTCTGCACTAGTTATGACTCATTACTCTAAAAAGCATTTTCAACGAAACACACTTCTTTGGTTTCAATCCAGGAACTACCGGTGAAAAGGCAAAAATCTAGACGATTTGTAGCGACAGTAGATTGCTATGTGATATTTCTCTATTTCTTTTAAAACCCTTGGGTTATTTTTTTGAAAACTCAACACCCTCTAGAAACAATTAAAAAGACGGGTTTAAATAAACTTGCGGAATGATTTCCTTTAGTTTTAACTGTCGTGACTGAACAAACCTGCCATCTCTCCAGTGATTCACAGTGTACTGTTCAAATTGTCGATAATTAATTCCCATAAAATAGGTTACAAAAATAGTACCATCAATAAATAGTTTGCATAGAAGAGAAAATACAGTTTACACAAAAAATACTACAACTAGGAGTGGATTTGAAAGCTTAGGAAAGACGATAGGCATTGAAAGCACTCCGACAACTTCATGAGCAATCGGACAGGTATGACTTTCATTTGAGGGGCAAGTAGTTGTAGTTGTTCAGTTACGCAAGCCCTTATTTTCCATTGAAATCCTCTATTAGCTGTGCCAGAGTGTTTCGAGTTTGTCACGTTATGTATTCAATAGGGATTTACCGGTATTAACCACTTTACTACATGGGTTATCCACGAACTACTTTGGCAAAAGTTTACTTACTGATATCTAGGCTTCACGAAAAAAAATTGCCGAACTATTATTTATAAATAGTTAGCTACTAACACTGTGGTTGAATCTTGAACAATTTTCATTGTAATTTTTTTTAATTTTTTGAATAGAAAAATAATATTGGACTTAATAGTACTTAGGGCGACAACGATGGGAATGAACTCCCACTGTGAGTCAGAGGTCGTCGTTCGCCTTTCCTAATAGGAACTATTCTAAATAAATATAATCATTGGTGTAAATACAGCAATACATTAAAATATGTGATGCAAACTTGGTTCAAATCGTCGTCGAGCTGTTCAAAATCGAGAAATACTCCGCTGAAAACGAAATTTTCTCTTTGAGGAGACTGAATGTCAAAAAACACGTGATACCTAAGAGCTAGTCTACAGTGTAATGGGCTGCTCCAAATGCTGTTGATTTGACAACAGTTGAAAACCGGTCAAGGTAACCTTCACCGAGACGTCGGGAGAATCGTTAAAAACCGCCGTCCATAAAAACAGCCGAACATCAATGACTCATGAGGGACAGCCGTCATTCGACGACGAAAATTAGTGCGCTACTTACAAGCGCAGTGTTCTTATAACTTCCACAAACAAAATATTAGTGAAATTCGGTACTCTACAAGGAGTATAGTGGATGATCAGACGGAGGTACCGTCGTTCATTCATTGGTTGGGTCGTCGCTGAGCCAAATGAAATCGTCGAACTTGCGATTTGAAATTCTTTAGTGCAAAGAATCTCCTAACGGCTTACCGCCTCATCTTGATGAGGTGTTCTTCGTCGCTGGGCTGCGATGTACAGAAGGGGGAATTATCCCTCCAGCAGGGCCTCCCAAGCTGGAAAGGCCTCAGGCGTTTCCATCAAGAAGCCCAGTTAAGAGTAAACCAATGCCAGGATCCATAACCGTCCTGGTATCAAATTACTCGCATGGTGGCAAATCTCTTTCTGATCCACAAGAGCGGCAGCCACGTGGGGTGATGACGACCAGAAGAAGGCTACAGCTGGGCTATCCTTGAGACTGCACGTACCAACTAAGTATCCAACTAAGTAAGTATTGAAAAGTACTGTGTTTTCTATAGAATGCTTCTTGAAATATTACGCTCAAAAATTTTAGAAAAAAAGTGGCTAAATTCGAGAGCCTGATTCAAATCGATGACAAGCATAAATATTTTTTCTCAAAGCGACCGTCGTTTAACCTCGGTTAACCTTAATCAATGATAAATACTTCCTCGGCTCATTAAGCTAACATGACGCTGACAAAAGAAAATTCATCCGGCTAGGATATCGGCATTTTCGTTTTTCCAAAGCGGCAATTATCTGTCTATGGTCCTCAGGTGGTCGTCGTCTCGATGTGGGCGTTCGTTGTCGCATGGGAACTTCACTCAGCGGTGCTGTTTTATAGAGGCTGTAGGTCTATCCAAATGATTATTTTTTTATCAGAATATTTCGTTGTTGTCACTAAACGCTTTAAAAAATATAAAAAGCTTAAGATTTTTATCACGGATTATTAAACGAAATCATTAGTTCTAAATTCTACGGTCTATTCTCTGGTAACTGATCGTGGACGTCCACCGCCACTTTGTTCCACTCAAACCTCCACCGTAAACGATGATTGCACTTAGAAACAAAAGAATGAAGGAAGTGCACAAATTCCCACTACTCCTAAATACGGTCCACAACAATATTTCTTAGGAAATTTCTTAAAACTACGTAAAAAAGGCGTGTGACGCAGTGGTTGGAGGCGCCACTCCAACGCACACGTGGAATCGATCCCTGCGACCAAGGCCCACTAAGCCTTCCATTCCTCCGGGGTCTCCAAATTGGTACCAGACTTGTCTGGGCAGCATTGGCTCAATACATGCGTAGGCCATCGCGAGTCATTGTAAAGGCCAGGTATGAATTCAATCACTTCCAAACGATGCTTAATGAAGCACGACGCATCTCTTAGGTATTGACTAACGCCGACAGCTTTATCCTTTATCCTTTTATGTAGCAAAGTCAATCGTAATGCATGCTGGGGTCCACCCAACTCGTGAAGACGGACCGTCCAAGTATACCCAATATCGAAGTAAGTTCACTAATATAACTAATTGCCGTATTTATTTTTCATTAATAAACTAACACAAGGTTGATAAAGACTTCATTTAACTATTTTTTCGAAGTCTTTCCTTTCTCCGAACTGCGTTGATCCAAGTCCACAATTACCTCCTGCTGGAAGATGGATTTCCTGGAGAAAAACAAAGGCTAAAAATCGGAATCAACAACGGGCGTGAATAAAATAGCACTGTCGAGTAAGGTTATTTCATTCGGGCACTGCTTCAACGAAATCGATTCGATCTTGAAAGCCCGCGTCGTAAGGAAGAAAACTGTGGACAATCGACTCACATCAATCCAACCTTGGAAAAGGTGAAGGCGCATAAGCCTTAGCCAAATAGAGTTTTCTTCATCGGCCTTGTGTTAGTTTATGAGTGAAAAAATTTATGTTGAATAGTCACATTGAGGTTAAAGGAAACCCGGTTTTTGAAATATTTTCAGGCTTTGTGCTAATTGCCATAGCTATTCATTTTATTTTACTTGCATGTAGAATTCCATTTCTACATCTCGGCGTTGAGCAATCGATAAGTGATGCGCCATGCATTCAACTTCATTTAGCATCGTTAGAGATGCATAAATGCATACCTGGCCTTTACAATAACTCACGGTGGCCTAGCGATACATAAGTGCTGCTATGCTCCCAGACAAGTCTTTTTTGCCGACCTCGGAGCGATGACACTTGGTGAGACTGGAGTTCGAAAACAATTCCGTGTGCATTGCAGGGCACTTTTAACCATTGCGCTACACGCCCCCTTTGTGCTTAGTACTTAATGTAATATTTCTAGTTTTTTTTTATTTTTATTCGCTTATTGTATCAACAACTACAATCATTTAATAGCTCCCACGACTGACTTTCTGTTAACCTCGGCATTGTATCATAAATTCGTAGTTTTCTTCTTTAGCAATCGCGAGGTTGTCAAACATGATACGTTTACTTCCATATAATAACACACATACAACACAATCATAGCTGACGTTTCGGCAGAATCGCCTTCTTTACAGCTCCCTTTTTTACCTGTCATCCAGCGAGGAAGAACAGCCCCTCAGAGTCGCATGTGGTTCACGACTGCACCACCCCACATCAACGATCGATGTGAAAGTACGGAGTGAGATCACATGTGATCTCAGGGCACTCTTCCCTGCTATTCATTGATTTTTGGCATTTATCCAAAAAGCCTTGAGGAGTTTGTGCGTTGGTGTTCTAGTATCCCGTGCGAGGATAGCGTCTCTTATATCAAAATCCTGCCCCAGCAAAATGTACCAAAACGAAAGATGTACCAGCAAGATGCTTTCGACTTGTGAAGGAAGCGCAGTCACTAAGACAAAAGATCGTCTTAGGCAAACAACAGATCAAGTGATATAGGTGAACAGGCATATCGTACCTGAACTCAGGCAGTCACCGTCCCTGTCACAAGGGCAAATTACTCAATTTTGTGTTTCACATAGACGGTTATGTAGGCGGTTACGAACTAACTGACGACGAAGAGTATTCGGTGGTATTTCAATTATTGCTACCGATTTCTCTAGATCCGACCCTCCTAAGCATCGCTTCATCGCTGCACTTATTTCATCGCTAATAAAAGGCAAGATAAATGAGACCTTGTTTTGGCCAAACCGTTCCTTTTGGTGCGTCGCTCTCCCTCGAAACGTATCTCGGGGGGTTACAATTTCGTAGCCATTGGAGATGGCTATTTGCCGAGCCAGGTCGCGCGATTCTTCCTTTAGTTCCCTACTTGTGCACACAGAGGTGGCTGTTTGAAGCATGTTACTCACAAGTGCCCTCTATGTGTGTGAAGGGTGGGAAGAAAGGGAATGAACCAGGATAAAATAAGTGCAGCGATGCTTAAGAAGGGCAAATATAGAAAAATTGGTAGCGATAATTGAAATACCACCGAATACTCTTCGTCGTCAGTTAGTTCGTAACCGCCTATGTGACCGTCTATGTGAAATACAAAATTGCGTAATCTGCCCTTATGGCAAGGACGGTGAGTGCATGAGTTCGGGCACGATATACCTGATCTCTTGTGGTACTTGCGGAGACGAATATATTGGCGAAACGGGCAGACCTTTATGTATCCGCATAAAAGAACACCTAGATGGCAAACGAAAAGCAAGGTGGCTGTTTGAAGCATGTTACTCACAAGTGCCCTCTATGTGTGTGAAGGGTGGGAAGAAAGGGAATGAACCAGGATAAAATAAGTGCAGCGATGCTTAAGAAGGGCAAATATAGAAAAATTGGTAGCGATAATTGAAATACCACCGAATACTCTTCGTCGTCAGTTAGTTCGTAACCGCCTATGTGACCGTCTATGTGAAATACAAAATTGCGTAATCTGCCCTTATGGCAAGGACGGTGAGTGCATGAGTTCGGGCACGATATACCTGATCTCTTGTGGTACTTGCGGAGACAAATGTATTGGCGAAACGGGCAGAACTTTATGTATCCGCATAAAACAACACCTAGATGGCAAACGAAAAGCAAGACAAGGCTCGCCACTAGGGACACTAGGGACGCATAGGATACAAAAGCATAACGGAGACGATTTTGATGTAAAAGTCGCTATCCTCGCACAGGATACTAAAACACCAACGCGTAAGCGAGGCTTTTTGGATAAATGCCACAAATCCTACAATGAATAGCAGGGAGGAATGCTCCGAGATCACGTGTGATCTCGGCCCTTAACTTCGCATCGATCGTTGATGGGGGGTGCTGCAATCGTCAGTCATATGCGACTCTGAGCGGCTGTTCTTCCTCGGTGGAAGACAGGTGAAAAAGGCGGTGGATTTTTTCGAGAAGCCGTAGATCTTGTAATTATCAGTCAGATTTTCATCTTTCTGTTTGTGCTGTTGAAGTGTTAGACCTAGTAAGTTGCGTATTAGTGTACCCCCGTACGTGGGCTTTGGTTCCTTCTATCAGCCAGTTTTTCATGCAGTGCTCGTGCAAGATTCAAAATAACAATATCCGAAGTCAATTCGCTTCCACGAGATAACAAGAATGTTAAGAACAGTGGTTTGAGATTCTCAGCGCATAACCCTACAATCTTTCCTTTTTGATGGAGTACTCGTTGCACTAAGTTAACAAGCAGACTGTCACAGATTGCATAGTGATTTGCTAATTCTCCGTCAGCTTAGGTATCTTTGTGCCCTCATGTGTTCATGCGCAATACTTCTTCCATTCAGTCGGTGTTTTTTTTTCTTGAGTAGACACTAGGTTGCTAATGAGATGGTCCACTGAATACAACACTGGCTGACGTTTCTGCGAATTTCGCTTTCACTGCTCTCGGAAAAGTTTAGTTAACTGAACTCGTACTTACTTTCTTGAACGGCCCGTCCTCACTGGTTGTGCCGATCCCAGTATAATCTTCATTAATCGGAGATTTGCTGGCTAAACCACTGTGGTTTCCTGGAATTCCGAGGTTAGCCTTGCCAATGTCTGCCCCAAATCTTCACCATTACAAGCAACTGCAGTCCGTGCGGATGAGAGGAGGATTTGTCACCATGTAACTTTGATACCAGAACGATGGTGGGTTCCTAATATTGGTTTACTGAAAACAAATGAAACCGAAGTTGAAGTCTGGTCCACCAAATATCATCATAAATTAGACAGAAAGGCCAGGAAACCTAAATTACAATCGTATTGGAGTCGAAACAGTTTCTTCACAGATTGTCCGTTTTCTACGAGTCTTCCTCATCATCTGTTCACCAATGTTCTGTTGCATGCACGATGCGGTTATCAAAAGCAGTTTATGGTGGCTTACCCGTCAAAACCTTCGCCTTCTTCAGAGTCACAGTGATTCGAATTGTACGTTCAGAGCAATTGTTCCTTGCGATGTGTTTCGTACTGCCATCGAATAGTCTTCCTGTATTCGTTTCGATGCTTTCCAACAGCAATTCCAAAAGAGGTGCCGGATAGGTAATGGATGAAGTGGCCGTTCAGTTATACCCACAGGGTCGTTCAAGCTCTATAAGCACGCTAAAGCATTCATCAGAAAAACGGAATCTGCAAATTGCAATTAAGTAGGACGAAAATTTAGGTATGATCGTTGATGACGGATTTGAAAGAACGATGACAATGATAGAAATGCTTGCATCCATACAATAACCGGAAATAGTTCTTATAAAATAAAAAGAAATATTAAAAAAGTCACTCTTATTCATTATGATGGACAGACAGTTTAGTGATTCGATTCGATTGAGGTTTGAGCCTGCCAGCTCTTCTCTGGTCAGTGACCTATTCTAGGCACATCAAATGAAGTTCG
Organism: Angiostrongylus cantonensis; assembly: GCA_009735665.1. Lineage (NCBI taxonomy): Eukaryota > Metazoa > Nematoda > Chromadorea > Rhabditida > Metastrongylidae > Angiostrongylus > Angiostrongylus cantonensis. Next base: position 812,826 of record MQTX01000202.1, read on the forward strand.
GCTTTGGATCCAAAAAGAACCACACTTGACGTTCTTAGGTCATTATCATAACCATCTAAAGTCGGCAGCTCTTATGGATCTAAAAGACATTCCTGCCTCGCGACTAGGATTCTCCTACGAAATTCTACCGATTCCACGTATTAGTTGACCATTTGGTGGAAAACGACGTTGGAAGACATGAGAGTATTTTAAAGAGTTTAACTGTTTAAAAAGATATTGATTCTTCATAAGGAGAACATCGATTCCTACAGGGATGCTCGCCAACATGATGCCTAGTTAGGTTCGTTTAATCGCGCTCGTGTTCCACTATTTTCGACTAGATGCGATTACGGATACGCAAGAATGAAAGGCTGTGGGGCCGTCATGAACCATTACGGCTCTGAAGAAGGCAAATGAGCCGAAATAACTGTCACGATATAGAATTTCGATCTCCTCACATAAGATATAAAATCTGAAGGAAACTACACAAAGTCAGAATCCTTCAGATCACTGAGCTTGGTGCAACAAGCTGATGAAAATAAAGGCTTTTCTCAGTATGAATTTTAACTAATTTTGCTATATATGGAAATTCGCTAACATCTTTCTGAATAGTCGATGTGCGACTGTTGTAGAAATGGCCTACCAGATTTTATCTATTCCCCGAGCGAGAAACGCTTTGCAGACATTATTAGTGCTCTGTCTGCTCTTTTGCCCATTAAATGTCATGTAGATGATTTCACGACGACATGTTGCTATGACGATATCGCTGCGTCTTTATCCGTTCCAATAATGCGTTCATTCATTTCAGTTAACGAACAACGCTGAAAGCTATGTCGTCCTTAGTGATAGTACGAAACTGCCATTGGTGCTGCTGCTGCTGTTGTTTTTATCAGCCGAGTTTGCCATAGCTTCAACGGAAGCTTTCAGCCGTTGTTTACTTCGATGATTACCGTGTGCCATCAATCTTTGCTTCAACAATCGTCTATACAAAACCATCTACCGTCCTGAAAGAATAATTCTGTTTATATTTTTCTCGACATTAAGAAATTTCAGTGAAATGTCTCCGGGCTATTAAATAAACAATTAAGGATGTCAGGTAGAGCATTAACCACCAATGTGAACTTTCTGCGGTTGCTCTCCACGTGCAATACTCACTGGAGGAATCATAAAAAGTGTTGAATGTACCAAGAAGCTGCTTCGTTTCCGATATCATTAAAAACTAGATGTCATGGTTTCCCGTTGAGATTATAGAGGTGTTTGGTTCACTATATTGCAGCTAGCCTGAAATTTCCATGCTCTGACGGAGGCAAAATGTTCCAAAACATTGGCTTCTTGTTTCCTACTTTCTCCCATGTTTAGTGAGGCATCAGTTGACTATTGATTTCAGGAAGAAATTCTAGAAACTGCGTCACAGTTTCTTTAACTCTGTTTGTCACATATACGCATTCAAAATGTATTGCCATTGAATATCCCACGCATCTCCCTCATAGAGGGATCTTATACCGGTTAGTCGCGAGAGAACGTAGCATGTCCCCACATCGCGGATAGGGTGTTAATCGCTGACCAAAAGCGATCTTTGTTTTCCTGAGACAGATGGATCCAACGGATCGACTCCCTGTTTCTGCTGCGCTGATTTGGCGCATCCTTTCTGTGTTTACGAAGCGTATTCATGCATGCGTGCGTGTGTGTTCTAGACTTTATGCGGATTGCATTCTTCGAGTCTATTCGGCCAAAAGCCTGCAATCAATTGACAGGGAAGCATATGGGGGCGGTTAGGAGTCGCCTCCAACAAATAAGCTCCATGTCCACTCTGGGAAAGACTGGTAAGCTACCTGTGAGTGTGCGCAGCCTTCACTTTCAGAGCGCAGCCAATATACGTGTGTATCAAACTCTGAACACGTAAAATAAGCAGCACTCTTTCCGTGACCCTGAAGCAGTCCGGACGAGCACGGAGAGGCTGCTAAAATTTCAGGGGTCTTCTAGGCCGCCTAAATCGCAAAGGACTAAGGTGACGATAGGACTAAGGTGAAAGGTGCGATTTGTCCTTACAACACGCACTCACTTGCATCTGAGCCCTCTTCAAAGGAGCTCATTATGCAGGCAAGAAAGTTTGGGTACGATGTCATTGGATGGGCTGACACGAGACCAATATCGTAGCGCCAAAGTCGAGCAGAAGCAGGAGAGCGACTTGGGAGCTTTAAAAAGCATCAAGGGTGTAGTGAAGAAGATGAACAACACCCAACTCCGTGCTCACCTTTTTCGACACGATTCCTCCTGCCTTAACGCATGCTTCAGAAATACGGTCGCCACCTAAGTAGTATAAGAGATCACTAGGTGTTATTGAACGCGCAGTCGAAAGAACGATGATGGGAGTAGCCGGCGTCATCCAAGGGAGGGAAGTAATCCGAAATTCCGACCTGCGTCAACGATCAAAAATCAATGACGCTGTTCTACACGCCAAACTATCGAGGACAAGATGGGCCAGACACGTAATGCGAACGAACGTTTGATGACCAACAGCAGTTGGCGTCTTGCTTCCTTGGGATGTCAAAATTGGTCAGAACTGTTTGCAAAAACCGTAGAAGAGAGATGTGATCCTCAACGAGTGGCTAGAGCAAGCGGAACTAACTGCTCTACACCTGCACGCGACTGGGAGAAATAGAACATTTGCTGGCGACTCGTTGATCAGTAGGATGTGATGAGGGTGATTTGATATCAAATAACAAATATTCCAGTAATTACTGATTCTACGTTTAGTCCCCATCTTTCATGGGGTGAAAGTGAAACGTATTTGTTGTCAGGGAACAGAATTACCGTTTCCACACCCTTCCCCTCACTGAATTGCCAAATCTTGGTCAAGACTTGTCGGACCATAAAAATGCGGCAGCCTTCAAAGATTTTATTGATTGTTTTCGGTAGGAAAACCCAAGGAGGGGAGCTCTTTTGCACTATGCTCAATCTGCACTTTTGTCACAAGTCAGTCGCCAAAACAGCAATGATTATAAACTCAACTTCTTCCCAGATATTTACTTTTAAAGTGCATTTAGCCCTGTATTGAAATTATTTCAGTCGTTTGCCACCATTTAAATGCTTTCTGGTTTCTCTTGTTTCTGGTTTCTCTTGTTTACTCAGGAGCGAAATACTGCTTTTTGAAGGTGAGTACATTTTCTTTTCAAAATCAATCGATGGAAAGGTGTTATTCATTGGAACCCGAGTGGTCTTACGAGATGAACCAACTGCTTCCATTGTCAGTTGACACTTACACACTCGGACTGGTCATACCGTCTTCCCCTGCCATGCGGTTACAACAATTTTTCGTTACCTTGCAAAGGTAATATACGGATGTGGTCGAGTTCGTGTGTGGCTTCGCCTCCGACTTGAATTCAGTGTCTTCTGTTTTCATTAGCTTGTTGAATGCTAGTCGCTAAGAACCTTGAAATGTTCGAGCTATACCTTTCATTGTCTCATTCTGTTGCCGGCCTTTGTGATTCAGAAAAAATTCTGCTGATTCCCGACTCGAATATTTCCAAGGAACATTGATTCCTGTGACGCCAAAGAATCCTTCAACCAGTCAAGCCAAAGTCTTACCGGTTAGCTTTTCTTTATCGAAACTGAGACTTGTTGGCAGGATGAACAGCCGATTGAAAATCATTTTGGATGCGACAACACTGTCGTAGCGAAAAAATATACCAAACCATTATTGAAAAATTCGGGAACAAATTTATTTAAATAAATCCGTTGCTTTGGAAAAATTGTGAGTTCTTAAGTACCCTTTAACAAAAGATTTTTGGATCGCTTCACTGATTTTCTGCAAATACATATGCAAATGCAAATACAAATATTTTCTGCAAAAAAAATTAAATTTCTGCGCACATACATGTGTGGCGGCAGTCATTACAAGTAGGCGTTCAGATCTGTTCATTATATACTCGCAGAGTAATGATGACAGTAATAATTATCTTAACCGTCTTATTTACCGCCTACTCTTTTTAACGGCAGGGTCACCTGTACACCTGTAGTCCCGTTGATCGACAAGTGACTCCAGCGGGCGCCAGTAAATCCTCCATTTTTCCCTGTCGCGTGCAAGAGTAGCCCAGTGGGTTCTGCTCGCTTTAGGGACTCGTCGAGCATCATATCCTTCTTCTAGGCTTTTATTGAGAAACTCTGACCATCGGGTCGGTGGTCTTCCTGCAGTACGTTTGACATCCTCAAGGAATCCAATCACTAACGGTTCCTGCCCATCGGTTATCATTCATACGCATTACGTGTCCGGCTCACATTATCTTCGACGGTTTGGCGTATAAAACGGCATCTTTGATTTTCGATCGTTGACGTAGGTCGGAGCTTCGGATCCCATCCCTTACTTGTATGAAACGGGATACTCCTACCATCGTCCTTTCGACTGCGCGTTGGATAACGATGAGTGTTCTTTCATCTTGCTTACGTAGCGACCAGGTTTCTGACGCATACGTTAGGGCAGGAAGAACCGTTGAGTCGAAAAGGTGGGCACGGAGTCGGGTGTTCTTTGTTCTCTTCACTACATCCTCGATGCTCTTGAAAGCTCTCCAAGCCGCTCGTTTCCTTCTGCTCAGCTCTGGAGCTAAGTCGTTTATCCTATTGAAGTTCCGACCTAGATAGACATAACTGGAGCATTCGGAGATATTAGTTCCGTTGAGCGTGAATGAAGCATACGAAACCAATCCATTCTTCGTGAACATCGTTTTCTTTAGATTTAGTCGAAGTCCAATCTTTCCACAAGCTTTATCAAAGTCCGCTAGCAAATGTTCAGCTTGGCTAATGTCTGGCGTTATAAGAACGATATAACCAGCAAAGCGAAGGGGATGTAACTGCCAACTATAGAATTTCACTCCCATATTATCCCATTGCAATGTTCGCATGACGTTCTGGAGGGTGGCTGTAAATAATTTTGGTGAGATTGTATCCCTTGCCTAACTCCTCTTTTGACGTCAACGTTAATATCGTTGTAGAATGATGAAATTTTGATAGTGAAATTTTGTACAGCTCACGAAGAATCGATCTTATGCTGTCCGGACCTGGTGCTGTTCGATTTTTCACCAACGAAACGGCATGTCGGATTTCGGAAAGGAGAACTGGTCGTACAACATATACATCCTCTTTTCTATCGAAGAGATCTGAGTAGTAATCGTGGACGATTTTCTCCATTGCCTTTCTGGACGCTGTTATTGTTTCGTCTGAGCGTCGGAGTGCAATCATTTTGGTCTTGTAATTGGCGATGCATCAGCGGGCTTTGCGAATGCTTTTTCCAGCCTCTGCAGCTTCGACCACTACTGCTGCTCTTCTCTACTTAAGATGTTCTTTTATCGCCTGTTTCCGTTGTTTCGCAAGCTGGGACGTTAGTTCGCGGTTGCCTGCAGCTCGTGCCATGCCACGCTGGAGTATTACCTTGAGAGTTTCTGTCGACAACGGCATTTCCCAACAGCCGACTAGTGAGTTGAATAAGCCCTAGCTTGTGGTGCTTCTGGGACTTCGGCTTTTGAATTTAGCGGCTTTTTCTCCTTTCCGTGTGAAATAAAATCTTGCACGAAGGAGACGGTGGTGTGATCCCATGTAAAATTTTGGAATAATAGCGACATCGGTTAGGCAAAACCTTCTATTTTCTAATATGTGGTCTTTTTCGTTATGGTACTCTCCATTGTGAGATTGCCACGTCCATCGTTGACGGTGAGGCTTCTGAAATTGCGAGTTACCATGGACGGTCTTGGTCGCCATGATAAACTCAGAGAGCCGCTCAGCCTGTTCGTTCCATTCTAATCCCTGTGTCCCAATGTGACATTCCTTAGACGATTTTCTTGGTCCGATCTTGGCATTGAAATCTCCAGTCATGACCTTGAAGAATGTATGGTCTTTTCTGTAGAACTTCTCCAAGTCCATGTAGAACGCTTCGACTTCTACTTCTTCATAGTTTGATGCTGGCGCGTAAACGACGAAGATTGTCAAAGCCGGTTTTGATCCACATCTTTTTAATCGTAAACGTCCGATTCGGGTTGTAAGCTGTTCGAATGGATCGATGTTCATGGACAAACTCGTGTTGACGAGAACGCCGACAGTGTGAAATAAAATCTTGCACGAAGGAGACGGTGGTGTGATCCCATGTAAAATTTTGGAATAATAGCGACATCGGTTAGGCAAAACCTTCTATTTTCTAATATGTGGTCTTTTTCGTTATGGTACTCTCCATTGTGAGATTGCCACGTCCATCGTTGACGGTGAGGCTTCTGAAATTGCGAGTTACCATGGACGGTCTTGGTCGCCATGATAAACTCAGAGAGCCGCTCAGCCTGTTCGTTCCATTCTAATCCCTGTGTCCCAATGTGACATTCCTTAGACGATTTTCTTGGTCCGATCTTGGCATTGAAATCTCCAGTCATGACCTTGAAGAATGTATGGTCTTTTCTGTAGAACTTCTCCAAGTCCATGTAGAACGCTTCGACTTCTACTTCTTCATAGTTTGATGCTGGCGCGTAAACGACGAAGATTGTCAAAGCCGGTTTTGATCCACATCTTTTTAATCGTAAACGTCCGATTCGGGTTGTAAGCTGTTCGAATGGATCGATGTTCATGGACAAACTCGTGTTGACGAGAACGCCGACACCGCCTACGCCTCTACTGTCACATGTTCCGAGGAACAGTTCTTCTCCAGTGTTATAGACAGCGTTGAATGGGTGGCGTTGTCTCGTCTCGGCCATGCCGATGACGTCGTACTTTATCATTCTTGCTTGCTTGAGCAAGTCTTCTATCGAGGACTCGGATGCAAGTGTATGTGCATTGTGGGTACAGATCGTTACCATAGTTCTTGATCCAGGCAGCGTCCATCGGCCCTGATGTTTTAGCGGCCTCTCCGTACTCGTCCTACCCAACGCTGCGAAACTGGGTGCTCCTTCGTGGTCAGGGGAATAAAGCCCGTTTTTTTTTTACTGTGTTTAGCATTTTGATACCCACGTATAGCTTGCTGGGATCTGAACATGGGGGCTGGTCATACTCACGATTAGCTTTCCAAGCTCTCCTTGAGTGGACATGGAGATTATTTGTTTTATGCGACTCCTAACCGCCTCCTATATGCTTCCCTGTCACTTGATTGCAGGCTTTTGGCCGAATTGTCTCGTAGAATACAATCCGCATAGAGCCAGAACGCACCCACACACACATGCATGAATACGCCTAGTTGCTAAAGTATGTGCCAAATCGGCGCAGCACAAACAGGGAGTCCATCCCCTGGATCCACCTGCGTCTCAGGGAAGCAAAGGTCGCTTTTGATCTTGATTAACTCCCTATCCGCCATCTGGGGACGCGCCACGTAGCCTCGCAACTAACCGGCTCGAGATCCCTCACATGAGCGAGATCCGTGGCACTAACTTACTACTTCTAAAAAGTGGCAGGGTATATTACAAAATATAACTTCAATGTTGCTGAGATATTTGCAAAACTCTGCGCCGCAGGTGACTGCAGTGGGGAACGAAGGCGCTATTACCTTTTCCGGGGCTAACGCGTTCACCACCACACCATGCGGATCCTTCATTTCGCCTGTTTCTCAGCTTTTTTTCTCGCTTTCTTCCATCAACAATCACCTTTCAGCCGAATTGAGAGATTTTCGGTTCGGAGTTTTCCAAATAACTCAACAACAGTAAAGTTATATTTCTCGATGTACCCCCTGCCTCTAAAAAGAGATAGAAGCAGTCTTGGAAGCCCTTGGTAGTCAAGGAGCCCCTACTCAGTACATAAAGATTCTTCGTGAGCTGTACAAAAATTTCACAACCAACATTTCACCATTTCACAACGATATTAACGTTGACGTCAAAAGAGGAGTTAGGCAAGGCGATACAATCTCACCAAAATTATTTACAGCCACCCTCCAGAACGTCATGTGAACATTGCAATGGGATAATATGGGAGTGAAATTCTATAGTTGGCAGTTACATCCCCTTCGCTTTATTGATGATATCGTTCTTATAAAGCCAGACATTAGCCAAGCTGAACGTTTGCTAGCGGACTTTGATAAAGCTTGTGGAAGGATTGGACTTCGACTAAATCTAAAGAAAACGATGTTCACGAAGAATGGGTTGGTTTCGTATTCTCCATTCACGCTCAATGGAACGAATATCTCCGAATGCTCCAGTTATGTCTATCTAGGTCGGAACATCAACAGAATAAACGACTTAGCTCCAAAGTTGAACGGAAGGAAACGAGCGGCTTGGGGAGCTTTCAAGAGCATCGAGGATGTAGTGAAGAGAACAAAGAACACCCGACTCCGTGCCCACCTTTTCGATTCAACGGTTTTTCCTGCCCTAACGTATGCGTCAGAAACTTGGTCGCTGCGTAGCAGGATGAAAGAACACTCAGCGTTATCGAACGCGCAGTCGAAAGGACGATGCTAGGAGTATCCCGTTTCGCACAAGTAAGGGATGGGATCCGAGGCTCCCATCTACGTCAACGATCGAAAATCAAAGATGCCGTTCTATACGCCAAACAGTGGAAGATAAGGTGGGCCGGACACGTAATGCGTATGAATGATAACCGATGGACAAGGGCTGTTAGTGACTGGATTCCTCGGGATGTCAACCGTACTGCAGGAAGACCACCGACCCGATAGTCAGGGTTCTTCACGAAAAGCCTTGAAGAAAGATATGATGCTCGACGAGTCCCTAAAGCGAGGAGAACCCATTGGGCTACTCTTGCCCGCGACAGGGAAAAATGGAGGATTTACTGGCGCCCGCTCGAGTCACTCGACGATCAACGGGACTACAGGTGATACAGGTAAAGATTACTATTATAACTGAAGCCTAAGCTTAACTGGGTTCATTGCCAATTTGGGCTACCCAGATCAATTCCGCTGACTGGTGATTGCTGATGGCATAGATCGATAGAAGTAGCTGAGAGACAGGCGAAACGAAGGACCGGCATGGTGAACGCATTACTCCCCGGAAAGGAGAGTAGTACCTTCGTTCTCCACGGCAGATACCTGCGGTTCGGAGTTTTGCAAATGTCTCAGAAGCATTGAAATAATAACCAGCATTTCAGTTACTGTAACTAATGGAAAGGTTAATACCGGTGCTCGAATCCCCTACACATGCCGTAGTGACGAGTAGCACGATTTCACTCACACTTACAGATGCCGGCAGCAACTAAATAATTTTAGCAAATGACTTTTTTTCTCACGTCCAAGTCATTCTTAACGTCTTCCATGATCCTATGGTTCGTTTTCTTATTCCGACCATTCCTCTTTAAATAGTTTGTTGCTTAGCCTTTTATGCGTTTATTCGCTTGCTAACAATAGCATGTTTTTTTTCTACTAAAGGTTATGAAGGAGAATCTGAAATGGTACATAGACATAAATACTCATTTGTCAACTTTGATTAATTCAATGATACTCCAGAGAGCGCACTAGTTAAAGGTGCTGTCCAATGAACATGGTTTTGGTTCAACCCCGTGCCTTTCGCTAACCATGCTCTTCTTCTCTTCGTGATGGGAAATTAGTACTACACTTATCTAGGCCAAATATGTATTCAATGATTTCGTTAAGTTAAATCGATAGCACACTGAATCATAAAATTGCAGCTCTCATAAACATCAAGAATCCCTCAACTCACTGTAACATTCTAAATATTACTACTGCACATTCACTTATGTGAACATGCTGAGTATGATAGATGTATGGAGTTCACATAATTTCATGAGATTCTCGACCATATCGGTAACGTTGGTCAAATGCATTTCAAATGTGGGACATATCTGCATATGAGTGGTTTCGTGTTACTAAAGATTTTAGCCTTTATGGCGACGTCATCCTGTTCGGTGAACATCACTGAGGTGGAACAAGTCTCACACAGTTTAAGAATAAGGCAAATAATAAATAATGTAGGTGAAAACCAGCGACATTAAAATCGAATCTACGATGAAAGTCATTTGGATGCTGCGAAAAGAAAATACGGTATTTCCGAAAATTCCATCTTACCATGTACGATGGTAATTTCCGAAAACGCATTTCCACTGCGACACGTACGTGGAATCGATTCCTACGCCCATGGACCACCAAGCTTTCCATCCCTCCGGGGTCGGCAAATTGGTACTAGACTTGTCTGGGAGGATAGTAGCACTGACTCGATAGATCGGCAGGGCACCGCGGGTCATTGTAAAGGCCAGATATGCACTCAATCACCTCCAACGATACTTAATGAAGTCGAATGCATGGCGGATCCCTCATGGATTGATCAACGCCGAGAGCTTTATCCTTTTTATACCACCTTACCTACCCGAACACTTGGTTGGCCCGTCCTCATTGGCTACATGTGCCCAAGCATGATCTCTATTTTTTCGGAATTTTGTTGGCTTAACCATTGTAATTTCCTGGATTCCTGAGATCAGCCTGGCCAAAGTCTGCCTCAGGTCAGCATCATTAGAGGCACGGTGGTGGATCTCGGTATTGGCTTACTCTTAGCTGGGCTTCCCAATGGAAATGCCGGACTCCCTCTCAGCTTGGGAGACCATTCCGGTGAGTTGAATCCGCTTGCTGTACATCGCATTCCGACACCCAGAAACACCTCCTAGCCACGATGAAACCGTTGGAAGGAAATGCCATCGATTACTTCGTTTACCTTTTTCTGCCGACTTCCACAATCGAATAATTTTATGAAAATGTACCACTATGAGAAAGGATTATGAAGCTTTAGAGATCTTACAGCTTATTTTGATTTTCGAAAGATTCCATAGCTCCCAATGGTATATTTCCTCATTGTGGGTAGTAACGTTTCTGTATGCCGCAAGAAGTACGATCCCACCTACCTTCCAGTAGGCTCTCGTAAGCTTGAAAAGCTTTCGATATTATCATCGGCCAATCATTTATCCTATCAGCAATCCCCATTAAATAGAAATTGGAGATGACAGATTACCATTGAGCTCTGTTAAGCTAAAACCGAAGTCTACAGTCAGTGTAACCATTGACCGTCAATTAATTTTAAACTCGGTTTTGAAAACTTTAGGAGAAGTAAATCTTGCTAAACAAGTCAATTATTAGTCAAATAGAGATTGTGATGGGCCAAACACTATTCGATACGATCCTTTAAGGATGGTCGATCAACTATCCATACGCTTTTAATGCGATTTCTATGCCTAATAGTGAGGTCAGAATGATTTGTGAAGGTCAGGTGTCCAAATCCTCAACTAAATGATAATTCGTATCTATTGGTAAAATAAAAACCAAGAAAAAGTGCCTTATGAACCATTTTAATTCAATATTTCGTCTAGAAGATCCTGGAATTAAATCCGAACTAGGTTTATATCCAACGAAAGTTGGCGTCAATATTGAGTTAGCATGAAGTGCCAAATGCCAAACATCGGCCGCGAGTGAGAGTTTCTTGCCGTGTTCGCTAAGTATGAGGATAAAGGATAAAGCTCTCGGTATTGATCAATCCCTGAAAGATGCGCCATGCATTCGACTTTGGAGCTGATTGAATGCATATCAGGTACGAGGAGATTGAATGCCTATACAATGACTCGCGGTGGCCAACCGATGTATCGACCCAGTACTACTATCCTCCCAGACAAGTCTGGTACTGGTGGACCATGGGTGCGGAGATCGATTCCACGTGTGTGTTGCAGTGCGCCTCCGACCACTGCGCCACACACGCATCCGATAAGTACCACTGCGAAAAAAAAATTTTGACATCAAAGTTACCGCTCTCCATTTCTTGTGATAATTTTCCCACTTCATATCCAGCAGCGAGCAGAAGAAACCATTCCATTGAAAAAGGTCTCTACTTCCTTAGCAGGCACACAGTAGGTTGTCGATCTATGATAAGGTTACTTGAAAATTTAGCCTAGGAACAGTGTCTTTACTGTTCCAAAATACCAATGTGTTCCCTCAGCTGTCACTCTCTTTAAATTTTGCACCAATTTTTATAACCGAGACCATAGAAAACAATCTGCATTCTCATTTGAATACGTTTTGATACAAATCTCGTGAAGTGAACCCGATTTTGTGACTAGGACGTTTACCTAAAAAAAGTTTTGTTTGACAGAGCCAAAAAAAAATTGCACGTCCTAATGGAAAAAGCCTCTATTTTCATTGTAGTGGTTCATGTTTGACTCAGCAGCTCTCTCGAGGACATGTTTGAGCACACCATGATTTTGCTCGTACGCATATGAACTGCAAGCTTCTCTTTAGTCTTCTCCATACTTTAGGCGCAGCGATGTTACTGGTGGAATGGACAGCCATTCGCAACAACTATTCTTCTGAAGCTAGTTAGGATCTAGATGTTAAAAAAGGATGAGGGATAAAGCTTTCGGCGTTGATCAATCCTTGAGGGATGCGCCATTCATTCGACTTCATTAAGTATCGTTGGAGGTGATTGAATGCATATATGGCCTTTACAATGACTAGCGGTGGCCTGCCGATGTATCGAGCCAGTTCTGCTACCCTCCCAGACAAGAGTGGTACCAATTTGCCGACCCCGGAGGGATGGAAGGGGTGGTGAGCCATGGGCGCAAGAATCGATTCCACGTGCGTGTCGCAGTGGCGCTTCCAACCACTGCGCCACACGCGCCCGTGTCTAGATGTTAAGAACTCAAAATATACCTCCGAGATTTCCATCTCATCTCATCGATTTTAAGTGACGTCATTGTATCATGCCTTATAGATAAGACAAAAAGGTTAATAAAAGGCAGATAGGATCGGTGCACCGAAAGATGAAACCGATGATGAAGAATTTTCATCCTGTGTCTGCTTCTCTTCTAATGATCATTTTATTACAATGAATCGCTCAGCTTAGTGAGAGGTTCACGAATGTTTTGCAAGAGGCGTTGGTGAGAGTCCCGCACTCGTGTGGAGGTCGCCTTTGTCATGACGACCGACGGACGATCTTTTGTGGAACTCAATGTAGAGCGCTGTGCGGTTACCTGTATCATCACACAGAACGACCGGACCGTCAACAATGGCAGTTCACCGACGATGTGTTGGGTTTTGCTCGGAATGAGGTGCAAATTTGAGACTGAACGTGCTGATCAACCACTCAAGAAGATCACCAATGTACTTTGCCGGTGTGATCGTTTCTAAAAAACACCAGGTTTCCAGAGCATTGTTTTTGCTTATAGGACAACACTAGTGAGTTCGCAAGCCATGGTCAAAGTTCAGTCAAAGTTAAGGATTCTTTATGTAACTAGTCAGTTGCTATATCATCTTCTGCTTCCATAACACCAACAGTTACACCTATTATTTCCGACAAATAGGCTTTCCAGACAAAAAATCATTGTGGTATTCTTTCACTATATCCTATAATGAATTTGTCTCAGAACGGTTCACATATTCCGTTTGCATAGGCACCACTGTCATCATTATTTCATCACTTTCATCACGTTCATCACTGTCACCAACACCATCGTCTTAGGCCTGATTCTGCACCTCCGCGCTTCTATTGCACTTTTTGTGGAATTAATTAAACTGAGTCCTTTCCTTTCAGTGGTCTAACGAACTGGTCAACAGAACGCTTTTTTTTCAAATCAGTGTTCAGATGCTGAGTTTTATATATACTAGAGATCATGCAATATCCTGCTAATCTGTATCACAGTGAATTAACAGGCTTGTAACTGCTAAAAATTGAAGAAATTCTTCGCTAAGCAATCTGTTATTTGCATAAAATTTTTCGTTCGTCGAAAAGAATGAGATAGGAGGCACGTAGGAAACTTCCGCATACACGAACACCCAGTGGAAGTGTCATGATGCGATGAACTAATCCTATCGCCATTGTCTACGTTTCGCATCATGAGTTTCTTACTATATACTACTTATTCACAACAGCTGAAGCCTCAGCGGATGTTGCCTTCTTCAGAACTTGGAGAGGACAAGTTACCTCGAACCTAGACAGTCAAACACCTCGGTAAGCTCTGCAGAAAAGCGATGTTACGTAATTTTCAGCAGCGTTGAAATAACACTGTTTCTTCATGCGATACCCGTTTTACATGCCTTTCAATGAGTACTCGAGTAGATGCCAACCGTACAGGGGAATACCGCCGTAATGTTAGCCGCTGTGAAGTAAAAATAGCATAGAACAACCACTTTTTGTTCCTCATCAAGGAATTCGCAAGTTAAATCAATTTTTTGATTTTTTTTCGTAAGCATAGCATATTTGCTAGTGAGTAGTCGATCACCCGTATCACCTCTACTCCCGATGATCGTCGAGTGACTCGAGCGAGCAGCAGCAAATCTTCCATTGAACACATCACGGTGAGTAGCCTTTCTGCTAAAAATGGTGTAGATCTACATTTGACTGTAACATCCTAGCCCACCATCTATTTAAACGCTTAATCTTCATTAATACTTTAGCCTTTTTTTCACCGAAAAATTAAAGTATTCTAATATAAAATACGTCCAGGCTCTGAGGAAGGCGAAATCGACGAAACATCAGCCATCCACCAACAACACCGACAACAAACAACAACGACAACAAAGACATACCAACCTCGCACCAGCTAAAGAAGATCAGTTTATAAGATCATAAATAAATATATCTTCCATTATTCCTGTAGCACGCAAGAATAGCCCAGGAAGTTATGCTCGCTCTAGAGATTCGTCGAACATCATGTCTTTCGTCTAGGCTCTTCGTGAAGAACTTCGACCGTTGGGTCGGTGGTCTTCCTGCAGTACGTTTGACATCCCAGAAATCCAGTCACTAACGGCACTTGTCCATCGATTATTGTTCATATGCATGGTGTGTATAGTCCGCTTTGTCTTCGACGACTTGGCCTATAGAACGGCTTCCTTGATTTTTGGTCGTTAACGTAGATAGGAGCTACGGATTCCTTCCTTACTTGCGCGAAATGGGATGCTTCTAGCATCGTGCTTTCGACTACGCGTTCGATAACGCTAAGTGATCTTTCAACCTTTTTACGCAGTGACCAGCTTTCTGACGCATACATTAGGGCAGGAAGCACTGTTGAGTCGAGAAGGTGGGCAACTAGTCGGGTGTTCTTTGTTCTCTTCACTACATCCTCGATTCCCTTGAAAGCTCCCCAAGACGCCCGTTTCCTTCTGCTGAGCTCTGGAGCTAAGTCGTTCATCATATTGATTTCCCGACCTAGATAGACATAACTGGAGCATTCGGAGACATTCGTTCCGTTGAGCGTGAATGGGGCAAACGAAACAAATCCGTTCCATGAACATCGTTTTCTTTAGATTTAGTCGAAGACCAATCTTTCCACAGGCTTTATCAATTTCAGCAAACATACGTTCCGCTTGGCTAATGTCTGGTCTTATAAGGACGATGTCACCAGGAAAGCAAAGATGATGTGTAACTGCCGGCTATCGATTTTTACTCCCATGTTATCCCATTCCAATGTTCGCATGACGTTCTGGAGGGTGGCGGTAAACAATTTTGGCAAGATTTTATCAACTTGCCTAGCTTCTCTTTTGAAGACAACGTTAATATCGTTGTAGAATGTTGAAATCTTGGTTGTGGATATTTTTTGTGCAGCTCACGAAAAATCTTCATGTGCTGAGTAAGGACTCCTTGACTATCAAGGACTTTCATGACTGCTTCTATCTCAATTTAATCAAAGGCTTTCTCTAAGCCGATGAAAGTGAGGCAGAGCGGTCTTTTGTACTCTCGCGATACTTCAATGAGCCTTGTTATCGTGTGAATGTGGTCCATCGTACTAAATCCTTTTCGAAACCCTGCTTTCTCACATGGTCGTCCTTCGTCCAGTGTTCTGTCAATCCTGTTTAGGATGACTCTAGTGAAAAGCTTGTGGACGACAAACAGCCAGCAGAGTGGGCGATAGATGCCTATATCGTGTAGGTCACCTTTCTTGAACAATAACACGGTCCTGCTGGTCTTCCACTGAGTAGGAACTCTGCATTTAGACTGGTAACGTGTGAACTCCTGTCCGCACGTGGTGCTGTTCGATTTTTCACCAACGAAACGGCATGTCGGATTTCAGAAGAGAGAACCGGTGGTACAATATATACATGCTCTTTTATTTTATATAACGGGAGGTGGACGTTACTATTGGAGAGATCTGAATAGTATTCGTGAATGATTTTCTCCATTGCCTTTCTGGACGCTGTAACTGTTCCGTCTGGGCGTCGGAGTGCAATCATCTTGGTCTTGTAATTGGCGAAGATTCGATGGGCTTTGCGAATGCTCTTCCCATCCTCCGAAGCTTCGACCATTACTGCTGCTCTTCTCTCTTTAAGATCTTTTATCGCCTGTCTTGTTATGCAAGTTCGGGCGTTAGTTCGCGGTTGCCTTTAGGCTGTGCGATTCCACGCTGGCGTAACAGCTCAAATGTTTCTGGAGACAAACGTCTCTTTGTCTTTCGAACTCTCAGTTTTCGTATCGTTTACGTGAAGATGTTGAAGGAGGCAATCGTGTTCTTCGTATATTTTATCGACAACGGCATTCTCCCAAAAGCCGACTAATCAATTAAGTCGTTCCAGTTCACGGTGGATGCATGGTGTGTATAGTCCGCTTTGTCTTCGACGACTTGGCCTATAGAACGGCTTCCTTGATTTTTGGTCGTTAACGTAGATAGGAGCTACGGATTCCTTCCTTACTTGCGCGAAATGGGATGCTTCTAGCATCGTGCTTTCGACTACGCGTTCGATAACGCTAAGTGATCTTTCAACCTTTTTACGCAGTGACCAGCTTTCTGACGCATACATTAGGGCAGGAAGCACTGTTGAGTCGAGAAGGTGGGCAACTAGTCGGGTGTTCTTTGTTCTCTTCACTACATCCTCGATTCCCTTGAAAGCTCCCCAAGACGCCCGTTTCCTTCTGCTGAGCTCTGGAGCTAAGTCGTTCATCATATTGATTTCCCGACCTAGATAGACATAACTGGAGCATTCGGAGACATTCGTTCCGTTGAGCGTGAATGGGGCAAACGAAACAAATCCGTTCCATGAACATCGTTTTCTTTAGATTTAGTCGAAGACCAATCTTTCCACAGGCTTTATCAATTTCAGCAAACATACGTTCCGCTTGGCTAATGTCTGGTCTTATAAGGACGATGTCACCAGGAAAGCAAAGATGATGTGTAACTGCCGGCTATCGATTTTTACTCCCATGTTATCCCATTCCAATGTTCGCATGACGTTCTGGAGGGTGGCGGTAAACAATTTTGGCAAGATTTTATCAACTTGCCTAGCTTCTCTTTTGAAGACAACGTTAATATCGTTGTAGAATGTTGAAATCTTGGTTGTGGATATTTTTTGTGCAGCTCACGAAAAATCTTCATGTGCTGAGTAAGGACTCCTTGACTATCAAGGACTTTCATGACTGCTTCTATCTCAATTTAATCAAAGGCTTTCTCTAAGCCGATGAAAGTGAGGCAGAGCGGTCTTTTGTACTCTCGCGATACTTCAATGAGCCTTGTTATCGTGTGAATGTGGTCCATCGTACTAAATCCTTTTCGAAACCCTGCTGTCTCACATGGTCGTCCTTCGTCCAGTGTTCTGTCAATCCTGTTTAGGATGACTCTAGTGAAAAGCTTGTGGACGACAAACAGCCAGCAGAGTGGGCGATAGATGCCTATATCGTGTAGGTCACCTTTCTTGAACAATAACACGGTCCTGCTGGTCTTCCACTGAGTAGGAACTCTGCATTTAGACTGGTAACGTGTGAACTCCTGTCCGCACGTGGTGCTGTTCGATTTTTCACCAACGAAACGGCATGTCGGATTTCAGAAGAGAGAACCGGTGGTACAATATATACATGCTCTTTTATTTTATATAACGGGAGGTGGACGTTACTATTGGAGAGATCTGAATAGTATTCGTGAATGATTTTCTCCATTGCCTTTCTGGACGCTGTAACTGTTCCGTCTGGGCGTCGGAGTGCAATCATCTTGGTCTTGTAATTGGCGAAGATTCGATGGGCTTTGCGAATGCTCTTCCCATCCTCCGAAGCTTCGACCATTACTGCTGCTCTTCTCTCTTTAAGATCTTTTATCGCCTGTCTTGTTATGCAAGTTCGGGCGTTAGTTCGCGGTTGCCTTTAGGCTGTGCGATTCCACGCTGGCGTAACAGCTCAAATGTTTCTGGAGACAAACGTCTCTTTGTCTTTCGAACTCTCAGTTTTCGTATCGTTTACGTGAAGATGTTGAAGGAGGCAATCGTGTTCTTCGTATATTTTATCGACAACGGCATTCTCCCAAAAGCCGACTAATCAATTAAGTCGTTCCAGTTCACGGTGGTTCTGGGACTTTGGTTTTTGAATTTAGCGGCTTTTTCTCCTTTTCGTGAGAAACAGAATATTGCACGAAGGAGACGGTGGTCTGATCCCGAGTAGGATTTTGGGACAACAGCGACATCGGTTAGGCAAAACTTTCTGTATACTATGATGTGGTCTTTCGTTATGGTACGCTCCATTGGCAGACTCCCACGTCTAGCATTGAGGGTAGGGCTTTTGGAATTGCGAGCTACCATGATCTTGGTCGTCATGATAAATACGAACAGAGCTCACCCTGTTCGTTCCATTCTAATCTGTGGATCCCAATGTGATGTTCTTCAGACCATCTTCTTGGTTCAATCTTGGAGTTGAAACCTCCAATGATGACCTTGAAGAATGTACGGTCTTCTCTGTAGCAGCATCACCACTAGGGTAAAAATATGGCTGAGAGAAAGGCAAAGCGAATTCCTCGGTTGGTGTAGCGGATAGCACGTCAGCCACCGGTAAGAGTAATCGCTGGTTCGAAGCCCCTGACGTTCTACGTTTTACTCATATCTGAGCATTCTCGAGTGGTGCTTCACAATGTGCGTGCTCTTCCCATTTATTTCATTGGCAAATCAATTTAATGAAAAGCTGAAGCAATTCCTAACCTATTAAAATCTTCCAAAATTCTCATTCGGTCATTCGACGGCACTGCCGCTCATGCACTATTCCATCATAAATCACGAACGCTGGAATTTGAACGTGCGTTACCACAGCATCCATCACCTCATAGATGGCAGCATCTCACTAGTCATGAAGAGTACTTATTGTGCCTATTTTTCGCTAACTCTCATACTAGCCAGAAAATATACAGCTTATTAATGGTATGTGATAAAAGTGTGCGGAAGAAAATATGCGTAGGCGTTGCCTTCTGTCATCCTTAATTTCTTTTTTCTCATTTCATACGGAAGGAAGAACGGAATGACCTTTCCTTTATGTGGAAATATTGGTTAGCAATTCTTTTCCAATGAATATTTCAGCACACCTACGGCATTCTGAAACTCAAGAGAACTCGAGAAAACTTCGCCAACTATTTCTCAATCGCTGTAGGAAAGAAAAAATTATCAGTTTTTGAAAGATTCGATTTAGATTTTTTTTGTTTTACCACTTTTTGCCAGAAGCTTTTGAAAATTCGTAAGCTGAGGAGTAAAAATTCCAAAACAATGTTTTATAGTGAAACCGACCTGTCATCCTATTAAACTGAGAACTTACCATTTCACGTATATTTTCTTAAGTGCATTTCCTGAGAACGTCGACCTGTCTTCTTAAAAAAAAGTGTTTCAGCAGTAATTCGGCGGTTCTTTTTCTATGAGATGTCCGTAGAAATTTGAGAGACGTTTTGCGATCTTTCAAACAGCACTTCAACCTTAACAGCTTCGGTCATACAGAAATGTCTCGTCTCAATGTCAGCGACGTTACGGAACACATTGCTATTCGATGACAATGAGAGTATCTGAAGTGGACCATGTCTTCGTTGATTTCCCGTGTTCTTTTCACCACTGGTCAATAAATGAATAACTATACAGTAGGAGTAGAATACATGAGAAACCCTACTAATGGTTCCGTCGCTACTCTTGCAATATTTACCATTAGATGAATCGTTGTCAAAAAGATAAGCACCAACTAAAGCGTGAATGATTGCCTCCAGTTTAAAGGCAAATGTTCGCCGTGAAAAGTTCATTCATTCCAGAACAGCACAATTAAAGTTTTAAAGTCGATTCTTTAAATATGCTAGGAATAGAATAATCTCATTTTCACTGCGAAGAGAACATTATACTCTTCTGTTGAATAGCAAAATCTACAACAGCTCCATTATGGGAAAACTTCTTACGAGATGGATATTTCTACATGGTTTAGGAACACCCTAAAATTTAACAGGCGTCGAAAGAAAATACTGTACATGATTGGATTCCTTTTATTAATTCGCCGTTAAAGGTGACATCCAAAAAGTTATTGAAGGAGTTTTTAATTCGTGCGGTGCTTGACTCCATGAGATTAGACTTCTTGCGACTACGAAGACCTACATCACTTGAATGAAGGGTGATGGACACATTCGACTCCATTTGTCACGTCTGAGAGGAAGGCGATGGCTCCAAAATTTTAGCCATCATAAAAGGATTTCCTCAACAACCTCGTCTTGACTCATCAGTACAGAGAGATGTCCGAGGATTGCTGTCTGCCACAACAGCCGATTTCTGTCCTACCACCGGTCACCGTGTTACCACCGGAAGCGATATCGCTGGCGCT
The DNA here is from genome assembly GCA_009735665.1 of Angiostrongylus cantonensis. Taxonomy (NCBI): domain Eukaryota; kingdom Metazoa; phylum Nematoda; class Chromadorea; order Rhabditida; family Metastrongylidae; genus Angiostrongylus; species Angiostrongylus cantonensis. The sequence continues at coordinate 833,288 of MQTX01000202.1, forward strand.
GATGACGACGGCGATTGCTGAGCGATATGGCTATGGCGATAGCGACGAACGAGATTGTTCCTCCATCGTCGTCACCACCGCCACCGCCGTAGCTATTCTGTTTACTTGATAGGCACAGATGCCCCCTCTTTTCCGAGAGGAAGAGGGGAGGGAGGGAGAGCGAACGAGCGGCCAAACGCAGCCATTTGCATTCACTCACACCCTGTCCGTCCGTCCGTTGGTCCATCCGTCCGTCCTCGTCACCGTCATCATTGCCGTCACCGCCGCCGCCCCCTCCGTCTCAACGCAACCGCCGCCACAGCACTCCAAATCCGAACTCGGTCATCGATTTCCCGTTACCAGTAGAAGTGCCTAGCCATCCTGAAAGTGATAATGTAGCGCCAAGCAACCTGAATAAGCAGCAGTGCGATGACTCACAGTACTTGTTAGAATATTTCGATAGTGGATTTTTCCTGTGGCGTCATTCCATTAATTCAAACATCATTTTCGATGGTTTTTTCATTCCTTCACGTGAGATGTGTTTGGAGGCGATGAAATACGTTGAAAAGTTGTAGCACTAACCAATGCAATAATGATGACGGTAACAATTATTATTATTATTATTATTGTTATTATTATTATTAATATTGTTATTATTATATCAAGTGTTGCATTACATCAGTAACTTTTCAGTTTCTGTTGTATCATAGCTAAAACAGATCATGCTCGACTTTCGCTTATCAATGCTTTTCTAGCTTTCCAGAATATTCTTTAGTTTGACAGAATGTTACAAAACACAGTCTAGAAATTGGTGCCTAACAGGGTAGAAATAATATAAACTTTTTTGGGTCTCCGTGGCACAGTGTGTAATACGTAAGCCTACGGAAAGGGAATCCGTGGTTCGCCCGGGGTCCAAGCTCTGCGAATATCTCAACATCGCTGTGGTTGTAATTCACATCATACCTTTCCGTGAAAAACTATAGGAGTCAGAAAATAAAAGGTGAACACTGTGATTTCGATTACAGCCTCAGTTTAACTGGGTTCAATGCCAATTTGTGCTCTCCAGACCAGTCCTGCTGACGGATGATTGCTGATGGAAGCGTTAGGTAGAAAATTTGCTGAGAGAAACGCAGAGCATGGGCTTTCGTGACGCAATGTGTAATGCGCGAGCTCCCGGAAAGGTAAATTGTTGTTCGATCTGGCGTGGAGTCCAAGTTTTGCTAATATCTCATCATCGTAGTGGCTGTAATATAATCATTATTTGCCTACTATATCAAGGCATCACAAAATCACTGTTCCTTCTTTTCACCTTCACTAATAGATAAACTGTTACCCCATCTGTTGTTAGAGAGTAGAACAAGGTCTTGTACCAATTCGATCCGACATCGAAGAACTGATGGTGATTTTTTTTTGTTTCCAGCTTTCTTTTTCATCACTTTTCGAATTGAATGTGGTCCGTAAATGACATGACAGCATTTCAAACATTTTGTGACGGTCAAAACATGTCCCCATTGAAGGTAGGATGAGTTGGAATGACTATGGGCGATACGGATGAGGTTGTGGGAACGATGCAACGTAATTGATGTACCTATATTATGTGTCTCGAGGAGTGCTAAATCCTATGTGGGAAATCGCCCAGACACCAGCATGTGTAAACAATATGTGGGTGAAAATTCTACATCTACACCAGGAACGAGGACGACATCTCCAATTTTGTCTTCTGTTTCCCCCATAGTTCGTTACAAATCCATGTGAGTGAGTTTTTGTGAAACAATGAGTTCACACGTATCTACTGTAAAGGCACGAAAAATACGTGGATAGAAAAAAGAGAAGCAGAGAGAATGTTTTAAACAATTCATAAACATATATATATGTATTTATATATGTATATATATGTATATGTATTTATGTATGTATATATATATATATATATATATGCACCAATTGAACTAGCAAACGTGTTCTTGAATATATTACGTACGCAGAGAAGATACATGTCAATTTGACACAGACAGACTATCCCCTAAATCCACCCAAGTATCAGGTCAAGTGCATTGTGGCCTTTGGCGCGAGTTTAACTCCGCTCGACTCGCATCTCCCGCACCCCTGTCCATCCACCATCTAGGGCTCACCACACAGTCTCGTGAATAATCGACTCGATATCTCTTAGATGATGCAGAGCCGCAGCTTCGTAAACGTGAATGGAATAATTTCTGGTTCATTACATATTATGACAGATTGCAATTGCATTAGAAGCCTCTGATATGATTCTACGTCGAACTGATTACGTTTTCAGCGTGGTTGAAGCTTTTTTTTCTAATCAATGTAACAAAATAAAGACATAGTCTGAGTCGGCTAACTGCAATCTCGTAGCACCCACTTCTGCCCACATAGCGGCGCCATCGATTATTATCTATCCAAATACAAATTAGCATAATTGCATATGGAGTCGATATTAACACTAGTTTGTTGATTTATTGATCGACAAAATGGCTCATTTGTAGTCAAACAATTAGTTACGTGGTCTGACGCCTATCTGCTATGCCGTTGGCGCTGCTTGGCTGAGTGACACGAGTTATTGAAGTTACATCAATCGAGTCGCTCACATCTGGAGTACATCGAATTCCAGTCATGGACAGATCATAAGATATTAGGTTCTTTGCATTTAAGAAAAATTTTATCCTAGGTAATCCTAAGCTGGGACTTTCAAGCACTTTTTTCCTTATAATTCAAATCATTTCCCAGACTTTTTTTTTTGAAGAATACAACGTAATTGCGTTGTTGCTTTCCTGAGGAAATCTCTATGTGGAAATCCTGCCTATAAAATCCTCTTAACTTGTTCGAACTAAATTCTATTTCCTTTTCGTTTCTTACAAGTTTATATACAAGAATAAAGAAATCTGTACATTACATTACTTCCACTATCATGTTTTACTTTTGTCATCAGAAGGCACTTAATCGTCTTCGCCCGTTAGTGAATCGAAAGCTGATGATGGTTGATGGTTTTCCCGGATTGGTCCGATGATGTGAATCCCTGGACGATTTATAGGCAGTAAGTCGCTCGGCAGTTAGTCGATGCAATCACACATACACAAACACACACCCACAAACACACTTCAACTTACAAAAATACATACATACATACATACGTACATACATACATACATACATGCATGCATGCATACATACATACATACATACATACATACATACATACATACATACATACATACATACATACATACATACATACATACATACATACATACATACATACATACATACATACATACATACATACATACATACATACATACATACATACATACATACATACATACATACATACATACATACATACATACATACATACATACATACATACATACATACATACATACATACATACATACATACATACATACATACATACATACATACATACATACATACATACATACATACATACATACATAACATACATACATACGTACATATATATACATACATACATGCATACATGCACATATACACACAAACACACATACGTACGTACCTATATACACATGCACACATAGGCAAACACATATACATATACACACATAGATATACACATATACACACAAACACCGCGAGACATCGACCGCAGTATCAGCGGGTGAGCTCTTTCCCCTAGAAATTCAAAGAGAAGGCGTGAGAGGACATATGACCGAGAATGATTCTCTCACGCATATTGCCGAGTTGAGCGCCCACGGAGACAAGTGGCCCTATGGCGACATCAACGAGATAACGGATTTCTCGGATTTCGCTAAAAGAAATCCAAATTGAAATCGATTTCTGTCAGTAGACTGTTTGAGAATAACGGCTGCTTCAAGAAAACGAGGTGTTTGCTGTTCAATCTATCGCGATAACGGTGCACAATGATGTGGACAATCAATCCAAAACAACGCCAATCCTCTGTCTTTCCATATGCACGCTGCGAGGTAGGTTTTCTGGATAGAATAAAGTTTCCTAATAGAAAAATAGCTTATTTCTACTAGACTTGCATGAATTCTTGTGGGGAAGAGGCTTTTATTCGCTATGAAGTAGTGTATAGTTAGGAAAGAGTTCAGTGTTCGGCATAGATGACCAACTTTGTAAATAAAAACCATCAGTCGTGCATTGTTAGACCTGTTGAAGTACAGTGATTGCCGATTTAGTAATTTCCACGACCGACTTTCTATTAACCTCGGCATTGATCAAATATTTCCTTATATTCTTGTTGATCAAACACGAGCTGTTATTTTACTCTTTATTGTTATGAAGCCGGCATTTCGGTGGATTTTACTTTTCTCAGAGCTTGGGAAGGTCAAGTTAGCCGCAATCTACCTATCTAAACACCTCCATAACCAAACAGAGAAAATGTTAAACCGAGATTTCAAACACATTTAATCAATTTATGAACATTTTCTTTGTTTCGTGATGGAAATGTTTGGCTGGGTAGTTTGTGGTCAACCTGATCTTTCCAAGGTCTGTGAAAGGTGAAATCTTCCGAAACATCAGCTTAATCGCAATAAAGAGTAAAATAACGCCTTGTGCTTGCTCAACAAGAACATTAGGAATTAGCAGCTTAGCCTGTACAGTGTAGTTCCCGTCCAGCCGATAAAAAGCCAGTCAGGAGGGTTTCATCGTGTGGGAACGAATCCATTATGAAATGCTGCCATAGAGGATTTGGGGTTATCAGTGGTATGGCAAGAGGTTTTTAGCATTACTGGATAAATTCCTGACGTAGAATTTGGGTCGGTTTCTTTTTTCTTTTTTTCTCTTTCAGCACACTTTTTATCAACGTTCCAATCGAAGCTGTGATTGTGAAAATTTGAAATAAATTTCTTCTCAGTAGTTTTTCAACACATATTCGGTTTTTTTTTAAGCTTCATATTACATAGTAAAAACTCTAGGAATCGGAAAAGTGCGAACACATTTTTGTTCGATTTCTCCTAATGCGAATTAAAAGTAATCGTCTTCAATCGGTCGGTCAACTGGTCAGCTAATCGCAGTAATCGCTGTCGTCATGGAAGAACCTCAGCTGTAGGCGCCCAAACCTTACACCATCTGCAGACACAGGTCAGCAACTGCCTAAGACCTGGGCACGATCTAGGACGGTTGTCCAGAGATTCCAAGGAAAATAACGTCCGGCCAGCATTCGTTTTGTATATATAGATGACAGAACGCGACGAATTCTCCAGCTGCACCCGAAATTGATGGCCTTCATTAATGACGGTTGCAAGGCAACGAAACGAATTGAAAAGAAGATAACATGAGAGCGAGACATCTAAATATCAAAATAAAACGGGTGTTTACAATTTCATGCTCTGTTTACTGCTTTTCTTTGTATTTGCTGTTTGTTTCAACGACCAAACATTTCACAATGTTGAAATACCTAACTATTGCATATTTGCTCTCTAGGAACTGAGATGTTGTGTCTACTGGAACAAGGTCTACGACACTGAATCAATCATCAATGATTTGGTCGATATGGAATGGCCAACTCGAACTATGCTTGAAGTCTTACCTTACCAAATCACTGAGCACTTACTGAGCTTGTTTTTGTTTTCGTGATTTTTCTTTCGGGTTTCGTTCGTTGTCCACGCTTGGCAAAACACTGCCACAACCTTTAATTCCGGCCGGCCCGTCATCTCCCAAGAGAGCGAAGCGACTCTGCACTCATTGCTGATGAGAAGACATTGAGTGCGACATTTGAATGGGACATTGGAACGTCTTCTCTAAAACTTCTCTGAAAGGATTTCATTTAAGTGTCACAGAAAAGTAGTCGAAGGCATAATTTCATTAGTCACTTGATCAATAATTATACCGGGTTATGCGTGTAATAATTAAAATTAGTCAAAATTCAGGTGATCCGTGTTTTTTCGCTCATTTCAACCTCAATTTCATCATCCTCCTGGCAGGTGTTCCACCGATTGACCGCAATCCGTTCATTTTCGATGTGCTGAAATAATTGAACATATTCCGGATGGCTTCATTTCAGCTGTCACTACATAATTTTCTTCATCTCTTCCTAAATACGGTAGTTTCTAGCTGGAGTGGTATATCTGAAACTTCACTGAGAATCCGATTAGACGTTTTGTTTTCTCAATGGAGATTGAAGATCTCTGAATATAACAAAGGCACAATGGTAACTTTTTATTCACTGCCTTTTACAATTTTTCGCCACAGGGTATTATGTGTGATACAATCACAATGATGCTGAGATATTTGCGAAACAACTCCGAACCGCAGATATCTACGATTGGGAACGAACCCGCTACTACCCTTTCCGAAGGCTAACGCGTTCACCACCACACCATGCGGCTCCTTTGTGTCGTCTCTTTCTCAGCCAAAATATAACAAAAGAAAAGGTAAAAAAAAAGCTATAGTAAAAGCCTTGCTTGATATTAAGATTTCCGCATTGCATGATGACAGAATGAAACATTCTGAAGTTCTGATAGCTAATTGCAATGTGGGAAGTCAAAAATTTCGTAGGTGTTTTTTCCTTTTCCTTTCCTTTTAGACAGCAACGACAGCGGTCACATTTAAGAGACGAAAGAGTTAGCACGTTGTGGTAACACTAACACTAACCCCCTTTATATACCATGCGGGATACCGTAATAGGTAAGCACCTCTTACGTGATTATCGTGGCGACGACGACGACGATGATGACGCTGGTATCAACGACGGCGTCGTTGTCGTTGGTCCAAGTAGTCTGAATGTTCGACGTTGTGCGTCCATGTATGCGCGTACATACGTTCACATCTATTGTTCAGCCTGGTTTATTCATCCGTTGACGTGCCGTCTGCTACAGCCTCTCTTCCCTCGTCTCCACTCATCTTTCTTTGCTCCTCGTTTAGTCACGCTACTATCCCGCCCCAACACAAACCACCACCACGACCGCCACCACCGCCGCCGCAGCTTTCCATAGCCGACGCCTGTGTTGGCCGGACCACCAACATCCATTTATTTACTCGTCCATCTGTTCGTCGTTTCATTCGCTTATGGTGATCAGAGTCTTCTTCTTCATGAATTCATTGGGTTGAAGCTAAATTGCAAAACTCTTTATTCTCCCAAGACTCTTCTAAAGTCAGAAATCGATTCCTCCTCATGAGGTGCATCCGTACGTTTCGTCAGGCACTAGGTTTTCTCTTCTAAGTGTTTTTGTATTTGTTTCTTTTCAGCGGTTGTTATGCATTAAAAATTTGCACAGTTCGTGATTCAGTAATGAGGTTGGTATGAAGCATGTGGACGGTTCCGTGTTTTTCTGGACTTCTGGAATTGACATTCAGGCAAATGGACATAATTGAAATTCCTGAAAATTCTAAACGACCGTCGGCTGACCAAACGCGACAAACATAGAAAGTTCTGTGAATGTGCTTCCGTTGTAATTCATGTTAGTCTAGAGGGACCATCGACGAAAATTTCAATGAACTGAGCGTCAACTACAAAATAAAGACCGTGCAGAGCTAGCTGTCTTTTTACCTGAGTTGTTAATTTATTGAGGAAAAATCATTCATGTTCATCCCTTGGAATTTCCCATTTCCACTCTATAAATCTTAACCTCACAGACTTTCCGCTAGTGATTTTAGACCAAGCATTTCTTCAAGCATTACTCACTCTCTCTGTACAATTCATCTGTATTGATTTTTACCCTAGAACTTGGAGAGACACGGTTTCTCTGAATAACGTTTATTATTATTAAAAAAAATATTGCTACTATAACTTCTTTCTTTCCACTTTTCTTTCAGTTATGCGGTACCCTCCCACTGTTTGTACTTCACATTCTCGTGCACTTTTTTGTTCGTATGCTATTCACTTCCCTTTTTTCCATAGCTGTTTTCCTTTTTTCAAGTCAGGCTTGCAATTTCTTGCGATTTCCTACTGTCGCTTTGTTTCTATTGTTTTTATCACTGTTGCAAAGTGCAAAGTTTGAGCCTAAATAGTTCCGAAAATGTTGCTAAAAGCGCTATTTGTGGTAGGAACGAATCCACGAACTGTCATCAGCGTTCACAATCGAAGCAACTAATCCTTAGCGATTTTTTCGCGAAAAGGACAAAAAAATCTGCTGATGACGTCACGGCTTATTTTATCTTCAAGGACTATTTGAAATGGAATGCTCAGAAAACAAAGTAGATTGAAAGAAAAATAGAAAGTGAGCACTGTTGGTGATTGACTTGGCGTCCATTCTCCGAGGAGTTTCCTGTAAGGTTTGCTTATGGACCGTTCTCTTCTATCCTCATCTCTTCGATTTTGATTTGTTCCAGCAAGTTCATCACGACATCCATTCCAATAGATTCTTTTTTCCTTTCATTTTTTTTCTGGAACTACTTCTAAGTGAAATCGTTAGCACTCTTTTTCTTGTCGCATCGATGAAAACGTTCAGTACTGTTTCTATTGTTTTTATCACTGTTACAAAATGCAAAGTTTGAGCCTAAATAGTTCCGAAAATGTTGCTAAAAGCGCTATTTGTGGTAGGAACGAATCCACGAACTGTCATCAGCGTTCACAATCGAAGCAACTAATCCTTAGCGATTTTTTCGCGAAAAGGACAAAAAAATCTGCTGATGACGTCACGGCTTATTTTATCTTCAAGGACTATTTGAAATGGAATGCTCAGAAAACAAAGTAGATTGAAAGAAAAATAGAAAGTGAGCACTGTTGGTGATTGACTTGGCGTCCATTCTCCGAGGAGTTTCCTGTAAGGTTTGCTTATGGACCGTTCTCTTCTATCCTCATCTCTTCGATTTTGATTTGTTCCAGCAAGTTCATCACGACATCCATTCCAATAGATTCTTTTTTCCTTTCATTTTTTTTCTGGAACTACTTCTAAGTGAAATCGTTAGCACTCTTTTTCTTGTCGCATCGATGAAAACGTTCAGTACCGGTTGATTTATAATTATTTCCGTGATCAGAAGATTTTTTCTTCTAATCAAACTTTCACTCTAGTTATCGTTTTCTATGTTCTCTGTCTCGGTCATAGCTGGCTAATTCCTATCCGGAAAATAAGGTAAACTTAAGAAGGTCAAGAGAAAAAGTTGCCTCTTTTCTTATTTGATCAAGTTTCTGAACGTGGTTGCAGTGCCATCCTGTCGGATTTTACTTATCTGATCATTCGAAACATTCGACTACATTAGCTTCTTTGTAATTAGAAAGTAATTCCCATAAAGTTTAGCCACTTATGGGGGCTGCCCAAGTGAATTATCCATTGTGATGTTGGTGACTTAAACACAATTAAATTTCTCGTGCGTCGTGCAGTTGTTTTTTCGTTCCTTTTCCTTTTCCCTGTACTTTCACTCGAAGAAAAAAAAAACTGTTCTCGCTAGTAATATGTTTTTAAGTGGAGCAAAGTTTTAGACAGCATGTTTAAAAAAACGCTATCAAATAGAGTTCAGTGAAATTTCGTTCAATGATGAGATTTGGCGCGTCTGCTGCAATAAAACCAGTCGGAGCAATTTTTGCATTGTTTGAACTCCTCTTTTTCTTCAAACACGGTGGCCAGAGATCGTAATTTTCGATTTTTACGATATTGAAGAGTTCTAATATTCGAAAAACGAAATTTTTTAAGCTTGTTGAGCTGAATATTTCCCAAGCAGTACTCAGTTCCATAGTAAACTTTACGGTTACGGTAGTAAGTGGTCCTGATGCCTCCCTGCTTTCCTCTCTCCTGTGGCGGTGACAACCACGTCGTCACTCAGTTTATGAAGTGGCGTCGCATGGCTTGGCAGAAGGTGGCCTGGGCCCGTTCCGTCCTGATATCGCTGACCTTTCGCCAGTTTCGAGCCTTGGTCATTGATTGCTATTCACCACCATTATGACATCGACCACACCATCACAATCACAACCACAACACACAAACACACACTCACCCACC
>MQTX01000202.1:843191-908606 GCA_009735665.1 Angiostrongylus cantonensis
ATACGCATATACACATACTCACACACGTGGACGACATATTTAGCAGAATGTGTGTCTAGCGTACATCTAAGGGCATTCGTCTGGCCACGACGCGCCATTGACGAGTGTGTGTGTGTGTGTGTGTGTGTGTGTGTGTGTGTGTGTATGTGTGTGTGTGTGTGTGTGTGTGTGTATTGTCTCTCATTCAAACACGCGATCTCTCTTCAAGTCAGTCGTCCTCCAACCATCAGTCCACTAATTTTCTTTCTTTACGCCGATTTATTTCTGGATAGAATAGAGTGAGAATAGTTGCTTTTCATTTTTTTTTTTTTGCTGTCATGCTCTTCTTTTCTCTCATGAATCCGATTACGCTATCGCTTCCGACGGAGCGCTTCATCGACGGCGTAGTGATAGAGATGGCGGCCGTCCTTTGTGATCTTTGCGGTTTCCTCAATGAGTCCTGGGTCTTCTACTCATTCAGTGATGGTGGATGTTCGTTCATGTGACGTTAAAGGAGGTTAGCGAGTTTCCTCTATGTTATTCGTTCCACTCTCAGCCATCCGGATACTTTCCTCATTCCTTGCTTATCGATTTCCGCCTCATTTGTGTCGGTCTGGTTTCGATATCATGATGTTCTTATCGTTTTTGTCTTCTACATCAATACCGCTACTTTGCTACTACAACGTCTCGACGATCTGTCTTCTTTTATATGATTTCGTTTCAAAGTTAACTGTTCAATTTTGCATTTGCTCTCCACTCAACAATTTTCTTCTCATTTCGCGCTTACTTATGCTCATTTTATTATTCTTACGATTAATTAGTGCATCTCATCGGATAAAAGGAATACTTAGTATTACGATAGGCGATTCAAAACTGTGTTATTCTCTGGAATTATTCTTCATATTTCCAGAATATTCTCGAGTTTTTCTCTTCAACACCGTGTTTTCCTCCAATTGTTTCAGGTTTGCTGTTACTTTAGGCACAAGTCTCGGTCAGTTTCACTTTATGTTTATGTGAACTGTCGTTATCGATTTTAAAGGTCAAGAAAGCGCAACAACAGCTGACTATGCAAATTTTCCCGCGTCTCAGCGATTTGAAATGCTTAACAGTGCCCAATCTTGTTCACCTAAGCTACCCATCGAGCAAAGTGGTTAGCGATGTAATCTATCAGGAAGCAGTATGGTGGTTCGACCTCCTACCTTCTCTCCCAATCTGCGAGAGAACGCCTTAGCTAGCCCAGCTATTTTCAAGATTCGAAGGTAAATCGATTCGACCAGCATTCTATGGACATTCATGAAAAAAAAAGACAAGGTTCTCAAGCAGCAGTCAAAACAATGCACGGAATGTCCGAGGACCTTCTTGGATTACTAACCTCACACGGGATTGATAAATGAAGTTTATTCAGCTAAGGAAGAAAAAAAAACGTTCGAAGACCTTCTTGGCCTATGAGTGGGAGGAAAAGGAATTTAATGCAAGAAGTGCTGGAATTTACACAGTGGATCTGATCACAGGTTATGTAAAATGAATACTAAGTAAATCAGATGAATCACTTCCTGCATTTATAATTTTGCATATGCATCATCATGATGTCATCTGGTAATTTATGTAAAGAGAAGAGTCCGAAAAATTGGGAGAATGAGGCGATGTCGAATTTGATGTGGATGTGGAAATACAGTCATAAACAAAGAATATGAAATGATTGTTAGTTCTTAAGAAATAGAGAAGTATAGAATGGATTTTCATCATCATCTTATGAAAAACGATTATTTGCCTAACTCGTTTCCTCGTTCTAAACCTTAATCTCATTTCCTTCCGAGAACTTCTCCATAACTAAAGTTCTAATCTCTAACGAGCTTCTTATTCTAAGGTAATTCAATCAGCTTGTCCACATTGCTGTAAACGGAAATCATCGTTTCTTTCTTCATCACCAATGTCTGTACCACTCTTAGTAACATTAGTCATCGAGTGACTAGAACAGACATCAGTTCTCGGCATCCACTCGTTCCTGTCGTATTCGAGAGCTACCCATCGGGATCCATTTGCTCGAATAATACAAAGAACATCGGAATTCGCATACGAGGGTCTTTGACTGGTTTTTGCGAGACCAATTCTCTAAGTTTAATTGTCGATTAGGTTTACTCCTAGTTAGGTATCCGGTCGGATACAAGTGTCGAGCTTCTCATCAGTTACTGTTAGGACAGATTATCACTATATTGCGTGTAATGGGACGCAGGGGAATGCTCTGTTGCCACCACAAAGCGACTAACTATTAAGGAGTATACATTTTAATCATTCGTCGGGTTAGTTCAGTGATTGTCACAAACATGACAATGAACCGGTTCATTGTCGATGACTTTGTGAATGCTACCATTTTAGCAGTATGATCATTGCCATCACCATATATACTATTGTAATCGTGTTTTTGCGTGGTTTTTCGTCTCTGTCGGCGTCATTGGCGTTGACGTTACAGCCGACAAGTTTCGGTCACGGAGCTAGTGTTTGTGTGTGAAAGTGTGTGTATGTATCTATGTATGTTTGTATGTATGTATGTATGCATGTATGTATGTATGTATGTATGTGTGTATGTATGTATGTATGTATGTATGTATGTATGTATGTATGTATGTGTACGACTATAGTACTGGCGATTACGTCACCGGCGTTGTCAAGATTCTCCACCATCGACATCCCTATGTCTCCGTCGTTTCTCCTCGGTCGCTCGCTAGTTCAATTCTTCCATAGTGGCTGGTGCTGAACATCAAGCGCAACTCACGTTCCAGTGATGGTGGCGGCGCAGAGTCGATGCGCCGCTCGACATCCCTCCCACCAACCACCTCCACCTCCATCCGTCTACTATACCTCCTCCGTCGTCGGTCGGCGGCACACCACTAACGCGACCGACCGACCGACCGACCAACGGACCGATTGCAAGTGTCTACGATGAATATGTCGGTCAGCATTCTCGTATGCCGACCGGCCGGCCGGCCGACTAGCCCCAGCCCCAATCCCGTCCGTATCTGCCCTGCACCCACCCACACAAATAATCTACCACCGCTCCCCACACTATATCTCTCTCCCTGACGTTCTCACGTATGCTCTCGGTTTGCGATTTTGTGGTCTTTTCGGTCGTCGTCCGCCATGTTGCCGTTACTTCCAACACCCACCGTCGCCCATCATATTTTGTTCTTCTGTTGCTATTTTTCACTCATTGGTGACATCTTTCATGTTTTTTCCATCCTTTTTTCTGTGGTCTTCTTTGAAACTCTTGGCTCGGAATCCTAGCAACATCACTTCAGTTGCCAAAGCTGTCTTGTTGACTTGAGCATTTCATTATCGTAAGACACTGGTAGAAAAGTGCTTCGTGTTGTTTAGAGAGCGAATTTCTATGTTGGCTTCGTCGCGATGTTGTCATTCTTCGTATCATCATGTTCTTAAATAAGTTTCCACCATTCATGCATTGTGTTAATGTTCCTGTATATAAATCCGTTCTCGTATGCTGTTTCATTTTCTTCAGACTAAATCTGAACGGTCATCACTGCATGAGGTCTTTCTGAAGCCTTCGAGGTTGGTGATGACCTTCATGAATTCAGTGGTATGTCGTCGGTGCATTCATTTTTACTGCGACTCTACTGTGCTTGTCGTCCGTCACGCGGCCGTTGTTATGCCATTTATGGGATGTTGTTGCGTCAGGATTCCTCCGTCTCCGGCCTAGATGTGAAATGTTGAGCGCCAATGTCTGGGTTTATGTCTCATTTCAGAAGCAAAGTGATCATCTCCAGATATATGGGAAGTATTTTCCATTGCTGAAGTGGTGGTCGTGTCGATCTCTACTTTTTGTCAGAATCGAGGTTCTTTATAGGTGATGTTATAAAGTGTAATCATCTGCTGAGGAACCCATACTGACTTCCTACAGTAATTCAACGCAATCCCTTCAAATTTGTTGGTCACTAAGCGGATGTAGAACATTATTAACCTCCACACTGTCGATAATCCAGATAGCATCTTTAATGGCAAAGCTTGACAGAGATCTCTTTTTTCTTTAGCGGTCTCGACTTATGATTAGATTAATCCTGAAATACTTTCTCACATCTGACATTAATTCCTATTCTTTTCTGCTATACTGTGTTTATTATTATTTAGTGCGCTTTGCATTAAATGTGGGATTATCTTTATTCCATTAGATCTGGAGATTGATGCCGACTTCTAAAATGTTGGGAATTTTTGATTACTTAAAATATTTAGAGTAAGTAAGAGATGAGCTATCACCTACTTGGTCAAACAACTTGTTGTTCTACCGACTCAGCTTTCGATACTCTAAAAAATCACTTTGAATACTGGAAGATGTTCTATTGATTATGCGCTCCATATTCTTTTAATGGTGTAAAAATTGAGTGAATATAGAATAATTTTTACCTTTCTTTTGTATTCTTTGAGTTGTTTTAAAAGTGGCTTTCTTCTTTATCTTCCACCTATGCTACCACTTCGTCGTTGAACAACTATTGTACGGGCATAGTTTTGGCCTAGAAATACGGTATTCACCATTGAATACAGTCTTATATCGCCACGGTCACTTTTATTATTTTTATGTTTTTGACCTATTTTTATGCTATGTTGTTAGTTTTACTTCGTCGTGATCTGTGATTAGACTTGTAGAAAAGGCTTCGCAAAACAAGCGCTATGATATAGCCAAAAGAATATTACACTTGCATTTTATTGATTGATTCATGCTAAGGATTCTCAGATGAAATAAGAAAATTTGTTATTTTTTCTTTCGAGATGGTCTAATGGCATCGGGCAAGCAGGTGACACTTGTGTGGTGCAGACGATTGCTTGCTGTCACCGAACCACTCTCTCCAACAGCGGTTAGCCAGACAACCAACCATCCCGTTCCCACCGCCCGTCTCTCCTCTAGACTTAGTGTAATTATCATCGACAATGAAACAAAACTAAAAAACGGAACTTAACAGCTTTGTCTGCTTACTGTTTATTTATCTTGGTGACGAATCCGGCATTCCTTTTCTCAAGAATGGCATGATGAGCGTTAACCAAAAACAACGAGCCGGCGTTTAATCATCTTATCATTTTTTGCATCTCTGTTTTGTAAATCTATCTTGTTGTTGAGTAAATGAGTGTTTTTAACAGTGCTGTTGTCAAACGTTCGTCCTGCACATTGGTCTTCAACGTTCTCGCCTCCCGAGCAGTCGTACTTGTTTACTTCTTTCGATACTATTCAGTGTTGTGTTGCACTTATGTGAACGTGAAGATGTTATTAGACAAACTCGAACACCTTCATTCGGGTACTTCCTTATCATAAAGTTGTCTGTATAGAGTTGTATCGACTTGTTGTGTGACAACGAGTCTGGCAAGTGTTCGACGACATTCTTCGAACTGGTGCTCAGGCTATTTGTACTGTTTACGGATGACATGTTGGAAATTCGCAGCGCTTTCAGTGGAGATGACTACTCATTAGTGACCGTGATGCGTGCCTCATCACCTTTGATACCATTCGTTTTGTTTTCTTGTGGTATCATTCATCAAGGTATCGATGTTCGTGTGTATTTTACGGCGACCACGGCTTGTGGATTTGTCGTATTCCCCTTTGAATTGCTTGTTGAACATTGAATGAGTGCTGTTCTCTCTGAAATCCTAAGAAAGTGCTCGCTCTGCGAGGACGCTCTGAGTTCTTCATCACGAGCACTCGCCCTACCTTGTGAGTCAGCGAGAGGGAGGGTTGTTGCCTTACGACTACGATTTGTGCAGGACGGCAACGATGCTTATGACAAGTCAGTCGGTCGATGGAGGACGATGTAACATGCCCCCAAATATCACTCCCAGACTGCTTCGGATGTTTACTAGGTATTCAATGTTTCCGAAAATGTGAAATTTTTAGATAAACACAGTTTGTGGTGTTTATTTGCAGTCTTTTTCTGTTTCGTTTGAGTGGAAGTCTTACTTGGCAAAGATTGAGAATGACTTTCTGCTGTTTTTCAAGAGAGTTCTACTATTCTGCTTCTTCATTAGTAACTTACTACCGTGCAATATTGAGAAGGAGCTGCTATGAATCATGTCGTACAACAACGAGTCTATCCCCCCATATAATCCTCATAGCTGAGAAGTTGTTCCACAGGGCTATTTATCGTTTCCGATTCATAAGAGTCATCCGTTGCCTATGTTGACGACCTGGGAACGCCCTGGCACGGCTATTTCGTTAGGTGAGAAAAAAAACTTGCCCAACCAGTAAGATTCCATTCGACTGGAAATTATACTGGAATTCACAGGGGTCACTAAGGTGGGCAATTAAAGTATGCACGTAAACTGCTTTCTTTTCTAAGCTCTTTTTTCATTTCTTTTTCTTTTGTCCAAGTTTTTTTTTTGTCTAAACGATTTTTGAGGGAAAAGGGATGAATCCGAAGTGCAGTTGTATTTTCTTCTTCTGTTCTCGTTTTCCTTATTTGTTTAATCTTTGCAATTCTATCACTGTTATTTCTTAGATATTCATTTTTTTTCAACAGTCTCTTTGCGTCATCTTTCTCTTCCTTTCTTCAATTCTCTTCCTTTTTTATCGAATTCTTTAGGCGCTTAAGAGTTGTTTATTAATTCGTATACTTTCGAATTTTTGCTTTGCAAGAGAGGAATTTCAACAATAATGGTAACTTCTTAGCTAAATGAAAACGTAGGATTTTGTTCATTTTTTCTGGGCAATGAGGGACCATGCAAACGAGATTTATATGTCAGGTTTTTTTTAGACGTTTAGAGAAATGTTCAAGAAAAGATTCTGTTTGTAGTAGACACTTCTTTTTCGATGGATTCCAATAAAATCCAGTAAGAGAATGGACAGCTGGTTTAAAAAACAGCTAACAAAAACATTTTCGAAAACAAGCTTTAAAACGATGAATAAATAGCAGGAAAATATGGTTGAAGATCAGATTTTAAATTCTTAGAGAAGATAGGAGCAAAGTGGCTATAGAGTAGTCTTTATTCGACTGATAATGGCATAATATCAAAAGTCCTGATATGCCAGTTTGGCGTAAAGGATAAATATAAATAGATACTGCAGAGAAAGAAAACGTAATTCAGCCAAACAATGGATGGACGAGACTTTTAATTTTGATTTTAGGCTAAAGTCTCTGCTTTCACTACCACCACCACCACCAGTTCGCCATCGAAGCTAAGATCCACTATATTCTTTCAAAAGATTGTTATGCACCGTACTTAATGTCTTCAGAGCGGCACGTTCTTGCAAGGTTTTTTTCGTTGTCTCGGTTCCCAAGCTTCTTACTGACAACATTTGCGGCGTTACGCCTTAACGCCGTCGAATGCTGCTGTAGTAGTAGCGGTGGTGCTCTTAGGTGGTAACAATGTAAGTTGTGTTACTTGCAGTGTCCTAAGAACTTCAGAACTTCGTCGGTCGTCCGGTTAGTCGATAATCGAATGTATTTGAATCGGACGGATCAAACAAGAATAGAAGTCGTAGTGCTTACCTGGACAATTTGGTGGTCCATTTTCGCGAATTATTCGGCGTTCGTGTATCAACACACCGATCCTCATGGTGCTTGTTATTAGTTGGGCAAACATTTTTTTTTTTTCTACAAGAGACCTCAGTAATGGTCCAATCCTTTGCAATGGCCATCGCAGCCACTTTTGCACTCGATGGGACTTTGTCGAATGCATTGTGACCATGAAGCCTCCGGAAATGCGAAAATCTGGCATGGATTTACTTCAGCTGCGCCTCTCATATGGAATGGTCAAATCCTTTGCCAGCTTGGGTAACTACTTGTTCTACTTCATAGTGGAAAATCTACGGATATCTTTGAGGGTCGAGTCAGCCATCAATAGAGAATGTTGTAATGTATAATTAGAAATCTTCTCAAAAATAAAGAAAAATATCCACGAATAACTGCGTCATTTCATTGAAGTGATTTTCAATCTTTCAAAACCACACTACTCGTAATATCCGCACAGGTCTTACGGTCTTTAGTCATCTGTGTTAATCCTACTGCACTCCCATGTAAGTATCGATTTTCGTCATAAGTAGAACAAACGGTTTTGGAACATTTTAACACATACTTTTACAAAGTAGGAATAGAAAAGGTCGAGTACATATTGATCGATAGTGGTCAGTTGAGCGGATTTGAACCGCTATAGCCTCGTTTTAAGAAACGTGTTGTCCACGACGCCGATGTTGGAGGAAACTTGTCCACAGAGACCTCGTCGCCTAGAGAAATGCTGCCGTATTTTTATTCAAATTACTGATGAGTTTTAGTTATAATTGGGCTCTTCTTATTAGATTTTAGATTTCTGCTCTGTGTTAACAGCCATTGCCTTCCTTTATTGAGTTCCTTTCTTTCTTCTCATTTATATCACCATTTTTTTTTTCGGACTTTCTTTCTTATGGTTTAGAAATCCTTTAAAAGATCGTTGTTAATTGGTGTTCTTTGGTGTTGAATTTTCCCTACCAACTGAAAATCAGGGCTAATTGTTTAGTCTTGTCCTAACTCATTCTGGATTTCATGTTGGACATTTTTCTGCTGGTAATTATTCATGAAAAGCCTTTACTGTTACTCATTTTTCATGCTAGTAAACATATTTTTTCTTAATTATTAATCAGAACTTTCGATGATCTCCTTTTTTGTAGGCGAGTACTTTTTTGCACCTCTTGTTCCAGTGCTTTCAACTGTTATCGGACCATCATATCCTTTGCTTTTTTTGCTTTCTTCACATTCTTCTAACTACAATGAATTTCAGCGGATGAACGGCAATGTGTGATCAGAACGCGTTACTTCGCCTTCTGGCGGCACAAGCAACCGCTCAACAACAGGTTTTTATTTTGTGCATTTGTTCGAATATCCTTATTCTCGCAATTCTTCCATTCTCAGTTGTTGTTCGGGTGCGGTACGGGACAAGTAATCGGCGCCGCAAGTGCCACAAACACCGGTCATCGAGGAGTTGGCGCCAATGGCGTCGGATTGCTCAACGGCGTTTTTAGCGCAGCTAATCCATTTTTATCGCCAGAGATGATGCTGTGGCAAAGTATGATAGCTGCACAGTCACAGGTGAGAACGGTCTATGAGATGAAAAGAATCGGAATTTCCACAGAGTCAAAGTGTCCAGCATTGAACTAATTCTTTGGGGACGCGCGTTGCATTCGACTCCATTCTTAGTATCGTGGAGATGACGGAATGTATTTTTGGCCTATACGGTGGCCTTCGGTGGTCTACCGATGTATCAAGTCAGTGTTTACTATCCACACAAACAAATTTGTTCCAAGTCTTCCCACCTCAGAGAAATGCGGACTTCTCTATCTTTCGGGGCCCAGGTTGAACCAACAACTATCTGCGTATCGCAGAATATCTTTAACCACTGCACGAAATGCTACTGGACTTCTTTGGTGTGCAACAGTGCGCTCTTTTCATCTGCAATTTGCCATGTCATCTGTTAATCGAAATATCTGGAAATTTAGTTGGAAACTAGCTGGTTAGGGTACTAAGCAGTTGGAATTGTCGTAATTGCATGCTTTGTGTTTCCGATTTGATTAAGAGACATTGACGTTCTTGTAGGAGAGTTGTAAAATTGTGTGGTGTTTGCTTTGTCATGTTTGTGTCGATACATAGTTTGTTATTCTGTTTTTAATTTTCATTTACATTCAGATTGCACAACTTCAACAACAACAACAGCAGCAGCAACAACAACAACAGCAACAGCAGCAACAGAAGCTGCAGCAAAAACAACAACACCGACAGCAACAACAACAACAACAACAACAACAACAGCAACAACAATCGCAAACCCAACAATCGTTTGATGAAGTGCTGAAGAAATTATCAGAAAGCGCGAAGAAAAGTAGGTCCAGTTGTTTATTAGGTTCTCATTCACCACGTTTTTTTCTGGTTTCTCTTTCATTTCTTTATTTTTGCTTAATGTGTCGTTGAATTACCACGAAAGATTTTAAACAGCATGCGACAAGCTGGAGTCCTTACTTTTTATATGGAATTTGGATATTTCTTCATAGAAAGTGGAAATATAGTTAGTACTGAGTTTACCTGAGCACCAACATTTGTTCTAAAAAGGATTTCCTTTAGATTTTTCCCATTTCTTCAATTTCCTTTTCTAAATGATCTCTGATTTGATCCTGTTTGGAAGAAGAAATTTGAAATTCTTTTATTTTTTCAAAAAACACCTTTATAATTACATTGGATCTTTTCCGCTATGAACTTATTCGTTAAGTCCAGCCGATCGTTTTGATGGTGACATTGATTTCTGTTAGCAAAACCTTGTTTTCTGAACCATATTGGTCTTCAACTGCCGTTTGTGATTCGATTAATCCTGGCTTACCACCGTACCTCTACGCTTCTTCGTTCGTTTTTTTCAAAGCTTAACTTATTTTTCGTCCTTTGTGGGCTGAATCATAGATTTCTAACAAAGTCCTGTGATTGTAATTTGGAGTATAGCAGGAAAAAGGTTTGCAGTTGAGGTTGTACGAAATGGTTTGCCAACGTTCATCATTCAATGCTGGGTGTTGTGGATGATTGATATGCAGAGAACGACGTTAGACCGGTTTTTTTTCTGCTTCGTAGGGCAGTCGAAGTGGTTGGGTGGCCTGACTGGACGTCGGAACGAATGTGTGATAGAATCTCCACATTAATCCGTAGTCAGTAAACGTAGACAGAAAATTGAATGTGGTTTTGAGTAGCTTCATTTAATCAAACTCTGAAGTTTTCTTATTTGAGTCGCTCACTATAGGCTCTTTTAAGATCTGTATTGGTCAAATGTCAAAAATTCGTACTTTATTGACAAAATAATTGTGATGTTAGGTGGGTTTTCCCTTAGATTTCTCATATATGATGAATTTTGGATTTTTTAACCTTTGAGAATATTTATAAATTGTGTTACGAACTCAAGGACCTTAAGGATTTAAGATGCCTCTTATGTTAGTGGAGCAGGAAAGTAAAGTATTGGTGGACTTCATCACTTTGAGCTATAGACACTGTACTATTTCGGACGGTTATAGTGACAGATTCTTCCATTCCTAGTGTATTTAGTGAGAACATATCTGTTAGTGTTATTTTTTCTACCACGGCTAAATGTAGGAGATGATCGTTGATCGTCATTAAAATTTTTAAATATGAGTTTTATGCTTTCCTTCTTTTCTCTCGGGATTATGCGCTAGTCCATCGTACTAATTACGCTTGTCGTCCTAGTGATTATGATGATTAACTCAAGCATGGCGTTCAACCGCCTATGTGGTGTCGTTGCTGTCATCCATACTTGGCTGCAGGCGTGATAATTCCGTTCTATTGTTCATCCGATAGTTTATCTCCATGGGTGTTAACAACGCAATGCGTTGTTGTTTGAGAAATGATATTCCTCAAAAATGGAAACTAAACTATCGAGATTACACCATAGAGACAGAAATTTCTGAAGATAGGTCCTCTCCATCGGCGCGAAATTAGGGTGACTCATGAAAAAAGAACTTTTCGTTTTACTGCTTTCGTCTATGTGGGTGTTGTCGATGTTTATATGAAAGTTTTGCACCGATTACTATACGTATTACCATCTGGAATTCTCAGTTTTCCAACTTAGAGTGGGTGTGTCACTTTCCACTTGGCCGAATCGTCGATGACGCGAGCACAACTGCTGCCGAACAATGCCGGAATAATCGTGGTTGCGTTGTCGTGGATGCGAGTCAGTTGAGAGAATTCCAATGTTCACGATCATTTGTTATGTCTCACGCGCTGAGTTGCATAGACAACTGGAATGCTGACAACTGTTAAAGGTCAGCAAGCTCATCGAAGGCCAACCGAAATCGACCTGCAATTGATTTTCACTCTTCTGTCTTATGACACGTCTAATCATGAGATTATTTTTGTCGCCAGATAAATGAGAACAAAAACGATTCGAATGATCCTTGTTTTTCCAATCGTATCTCTTTAACACAGAGAAGATCTGTATTTCTGGGAAAGCGTCGAGAATTTTGTACTTCATCCGGAACATGATACTCATCTGGAATCCGCCGTCAGAGTTGTGGCGGCGGGGAATGTTCAGTCCGATTTCTTTTAACGTCGGCGAGCTATTGCTGCCGTGGGTGGTGGTGGTGGTGGTGGTGGTGGTGGTGGTGGTGGTGTCTGAGTGTGCACTCGATTCGTAGACAGATAATCGTCGTCATCGTCGTAAGGCCGGCCATGGCTGGCTGCACTGCTGCGATCGTCAAACGGCAGCGACCACGAAATTCACGAGGGTGCGTTCTATCGCCCGACACAAACCGCCGGTTGTTTGATTGGCGAGAGTGGAAGCCGAGACGAACGACGGAACTCGTATAGAATCGCAGGGATGTGCAGAATGACGATTTTCGGCCAAAGTTCCTAGTGAGCAGAGCATTTGCATTTTTTTTAATGAGGAGCAGTGAATGAAGATAAACTGTACGACTCAGTTGTTCGGTTAGGTCTATGCATCGGCTTCTAGAAAGCGATCGTATTATTCTTTAAAGTGCTCCAGCGAAACGAAGATTTCAATAGACCTGGAGGAGGGCGAACATTGTGTACGCAGTACGCATTGTGAACAAGTGTACGCAGTAGTAACGTTTCTAACGCTTTTTGCTACGTTGACGTTAAGCGACCAGAATGGGAAAGCACGTTCGAATCAAATTTATCGCCGTCTTAAAGACATTCTCTGGTATCTGAACACATCAGCAACGATATCTGACGATGTTTTGTGGAGTGGACTCGTTCACTAAGGATCTCGGTGGCGATGTAGTGTTCGCGAAGTGTCCCGGCTGTGGATCGACAACACATCAACGGCCTGGTGGCTAGTCGTCGTTGGGTGTCGGTGGTGGGAAATAATCGCCACCGCCGTCGTCGTTTAGCAGGGGCAGGTGGTCGGTCGCGATAAGCAGATGTACACCCAAACCACAACTTTCTCCATATATACATCAACGATTTTTTGCCTACTATAGTGATATGAGAAGACAACTATCACTTTTTTCCTATGCGGAACACTATCACGTTGCTCCTTCTTGCAGATATGTTCACCTGCTCATCGATGATGTTTGTGATTTTATGAAATCACTGAATGGGAAATATTTTGGTGCTAAGAAATATGACAGACTGATAGAGAAAGTTTGATTTTTGCCTGAAGTGAAGATAATTTTTTCCTGCTTGGACCATCGTCTCTAATAAAGACGAAAACATCGAAACGTTAGCCGAATAAGAATATATATCAACCTCATATGAGCTTATCGAAGAGCGAATACATATGAATGTAATAATGTTCTGCGAAGATTCGTCAGTTGTTGGACGTGAACTTGTTGAATAGAAGACGTGAAAGCGTTAAAGGGTTTTTACAGAGATATCAGACCGTTGGTAAGCTTTTTGCATAGCACTTCAGATAACGTGTGTTTGACTCGTCTGCACTACATACGTACGGATTTCCTCTAGTTCTCTTGACATAATACTACTGAAATGTGGGTGGAACTTTAATCATCTATGAACCAATCTAACCTTAATAAAGAAAAGCAGCTTCTAACGTCTGGCTTCAGATGAATATGAAGATCTTAAAAAGGGCACTTGATTTTCTAAAGTGAGCACAATGTTTGCTCCTTTTATCTACAGTTTTGCTTTAATTAACTATCGTTCATCGTAACGTCTGGGGCTGTTTCGATTGAAATTCGATGTTTGTGCAGTCGCGTTTTCCGACCAGCTTACTGCTCAGAGATTTTGAAGGTGTTTGCTTAGTTTCCATTTGCGATGTTATTGCTGACAACGAACGTTCTTACTTCTTTTTGAATGATTGATTAAAAGAGAGGTGGCTAGACAGCGTAGAGATGTAGTGTTTTGTTAAATATGATGAATGGGAGAACTAATTGCTAATTTATCACGGCAGACATTCTGATGAGCGACGACGTAGAGTATGTGGTAGAATACTGTGGGAGTACGAAAGAATAGTGAACATATAACAAGCAAATGTAATGCGATGAACGGCTCTTATTTATACCTATGTTATGTCTTGTATTTCCTGAGCACTCAAAAAGCCCAAGAAATATTATGTCTTACTGGAGGAGGAGGAGCTGACCTGGTTATCCACGACAATGTCCAGAAATTTCACACGAGCAGCATGTGGACATACACGAAAAGAGAAAGAAAGTACTTGACAAAATATCGATGATCAATCTTTATCTTACTGCAAGCTTAAGGTAGGAGGAAAGGTGCCCACGAGTGCTTGGCTCCTCCTCGAGAATTCCAGAAAAACGTTGCTTTATGCGTTTACGCTTAATTGAGCTATCTTGTTAAATATCACATTTTTTTACGATTCAATTCGTTTTTTAACAATTCTTAGTTGAATGCTTAGTTGAAGTTTGTTTCATGCCTGTGTGTAGCTTTCTAATGACTTGGGTAGTAGTGTGCGCATGCCTTTCTGCAATATTCACTTCTCCAGTATTCTGGCATAGTTTTTCTTGCTGTAGCATTACGACGATGGTTTAGTTTTTCCACTGAGCGTCGATTTTTAGTGGTACCTTTTTGTTGTATATACTATCATCTCAAAAACATCACATCACTAACGAAAGCGTATGCTCAAGTGAAATACTGCCTGCTCGAGACGCCGTACATCAATATCCAAGGGCTGTCACACTACTCCGTCCATTGTGTTGTATGTGTGTGTGTGTGTGTGTGTGTGTGTGTGTGTGTGTGTGTGTGTGTGTGTGTGTGTGTGTGTGTGTGTGTGTGTGTGTGTGTGTGTGTGTGTGTGTGTGGTTTGTCGAATCTGACTATTTTTTAAATGCATTTATTGATGACTATGGGTGTGAAGGCGTTGAAACTTCTGGTACTGGAATTCGATTACTTACCACTGACGCCAATGTGGTCAAACATATACGATCACAAGACAAGCGTAATGAGTTGTTTCAAATAAAGAGGCGAAACTAGTCGAAGGTAGGTAGACTTTTTTTACTTGACGCCATAGTGATTAGATAACATGGAAACGAACCATTTCTAAATACAAAACTTCTAGTCTTATGAAGGCTTCCTTGAGTGAAACAAACATTTGGTGGGAAAATCGCTGAGAAACTACAAGTACATTGATTGATATTATATTATAGAGGTATATTATAAAAAATACCGTCTTATATCTTATCTATGCATGGTAGTCGTTGAAGAATTTCTTAGGAGTCATCGTTGTCAATAATTTAGCCCAGTTCTACTAAGTACAGAAAATCACGCGTGGTGCTACACTGACGTAGTTAACATTGCTAGGTTATGGTCATCATCAGTGTTCAGCTAAAAGTGGCTGAAGAATTCAAAGGCTGTCGTCTGTTGAGTAATTGGCTCCGATTCGAAGACAATATTTGCAATATATGAAAATTTTCTGCTACGCTTGTCCTTTTGGGACTTTGTGAATACTGGTTGGTGAACTAATTCGGAATCGGATGTGCAGCGAGCGGTGCAGCACCCGGTTTGCGTTTGTAACTAAGTGGTTCCTTGAAAAGCTCCGACACGCATTCAAGCTTTACGAAGATTTAGAATTTCATATGAGACTAACTAATCTTCATCTTCTGTCTTAAAAAGGGCACCGTTGAGTGAAGTTAACCATTCGTGCGGCGCTCCCTCCATTGGGTTGAGCTTGATGCGATAACGACCAACTGTGAACCATCGTCTCGAATTAGTTCGGCTGTGAAGAAGACGAGGGCATCGAAACGTCAACGGTTTTGTCTTAAATCTTTAAAGCAGCGTATATGACTGTTCAAGCATGTACCTGCTTCGTCATAGTCAATGTTTCAGACAGATCGGGTTATGTCAGAGATTTTTAAGTGGTTCATAAAAGTTTTGAGTCTTATGGGTCAGTACGGTTTCTCATACATGTGCTGATATAATGTTGACCGCGAAGCGCGTGGAGGTCGATGCAACCGATTTTCGTTCAACGGATAGCCATGTCTATGTTGTAAACGAATGCTCTCAAGAAAGAATACCTGCAATTTTTTCAGAAAACCTTTTTCTGAAGATAAGCGGAGCCGTTTTCTGCGTTCTTCGAACCTTCTGCTCACAAGGAGTTCCATTTGCGAAGAACGATGCTTTTCGTATCAGCGATGAATCTTCATTGTAATAATTACAATTGGAAAACGTCCTTCAAATATTCCACTATTATTTCCTCGGTAACTGCATCATTTTTCAAGGAGTCATTTGGTCAATTGACCCTGATGACGATGTTGGTTCGACTGTAGTGTTCATTTCAGTCAGTAGCTGCTTGTTGAAATAGTGGGTCTTGATATGTGTTTAAAATTCTTCAGACTACACGAGGTTGGTAAATAAACTTTATTCGCCCAACGCTTTGACGTCTTCGTCTTCCTCAGAGTATTTTCTTGCAGCAACAGTAAGAGGATCTACACAACCTCGTTTCAGCTGAATAAGGGCAATTCGTAAGGACATGTAAATAGATATGATCTAACAACTATTTATTTTGCGTTCTGTTATCATTTCTTATGGCGTAGGCTTGATTTTATTAATTTGCACGGTCCATCTTTCACATATACTGTGCCGATCCCATCACTTTCTATTCGATTCATTTCCTTGCATCCATCATCTTGTAAAGGTTTCGGCTGCTGCTTGAGGAATGTTGTCTTCTTCATTAGTGTCATTGAATGTTGGTCGAGTCGATTGTTCCTGGAATCCTATGATAGCGTGATTAGAGAATTCCCACTTCGATGGCGGATTGACGACTTTAGTATCATTTTCCCGGACCCGGCGAGATGAGAAGCTTGGTGAGCCGGAGCGAGGTCGAAGCAGTACCTCGTGGTCTTGATGCACTACCACTACGATGTCCGGCTCCTGCCGTATGCTAGAAAAAGGATAGATGCATAAAGCATTCGATATCGACCATCTAAAGAGATGCCGTGCGTACGACTTTATTCATAACATGGTATAAATGGTTGAATGTGTTTTTGATCTATACAATGAGTTTTGAGGCCTTTGCAGTCAGTGTCTGTTATTCTCCCATCAAAATCTAGTGCAAATTCGCCGAATCCCGAGGGATAGATAGATTGGTTAACTTAGGGTGTCAAACCAAAAACCATGTGTGAATTGAAGGGAACTTCTAAGAACCTCGTTACTGCGTCCTTTAGTGTCAATCATTCGAGTTTATGCAACCCATAGTCGCATTATGCTGTGAATCGGCGGTCCAGCGTTGTTATCCAACCGTGTTGCCTTGTTGCTTACGTAGGTGAGTGTTTATGTGTTGGTGTGGATGTAGAGTATCAGTGAATGGATGAGTGAGCGAGCGAGCGAGTGAGTGAGTGAGTGAATGAATGTGTGTGTGTTTGTGTTTGTGTGTGTGTGTGTGTGTGTGTATGGGTGTGTGTGGGTGGGTGTGTGTGTGGGTGGGCGTGTGGGTGGGTGGGTGGGCTTACGTAAGTATTTATGTGAATGTGCGACTACACAACAGCGTTGAGGTTGTTCGTTAGCGGTCATGCATCATTTTACGTGGTGCCAGTTAAATGTTTGCAAGTGGTCCATGACATCGTGATGAGCCTGACGCTCTCGTGGGGGACTACGGCTCCCAATCCCACCTCGTTCGTGACATCGAAAGAACCACTATATGGAAATTAACAACTTTCTTCCGGATCTTCGTGACAATAGTGAGATGTATTGTTCTCTTAATATCAGCAGGTTCTTTGGCGGGATGGTGGTGGTGGTGGAACTTTTTGGAAATGGAAGAACTTGGCTCCAAATACTTTCACTAGAATTTTCCTCATTAAGGAAGCTTCTTATCATAGTAACAAAGACTGTCTCATCGTCATGGATTTGATCATTATCACTCAAGCTAAAAGAAGGCACTGCTTTGTAAGGCAAAAGGGACTTCATGGCGTTAAGTTGAGTATCGTCAAGGTTACCACACCATAGGTGGTAGGTGGTTTCAGTGTGCGGGTGAATTGCACGATAAGGTGACGATTTCGACCACAGAGGTTCATTGATTCCATTAGGTGTTGAGATGGTCGCCACAAAGAAAAAGGGTGATGTAAAGATGAACAGTGGAGCGAAAGGAAGGTGAAAGTGGTAAGCTGTTATTCATGGATGATTCTGGCATTAATTGACTGGGATCCGCAAATTAGGTATATTTTTGTTTCTGCGTTGTTTCAACAAATGGTCAACGTCAGTCGGGACAGAGCTCAACTACGTGTCGTGTCACACAGCGCGACTTTTTACAATCGCTTGAATTTGTGGCCAAATTTATCCACTGCTTCCGTCAAACTACTCAACATGACGACCTTTTGTTGTGCATAAACTGGCGCCGGCCGTGCCATCTGTCGAAGTTTGTGTGATTTTTCAATTCGCTGCTCGTGATGACCTTTGTATGAATGAGTTGTGGCGCCACACGGGAGCGCCAGCCGGCAACCGCCATCGTTAATGTTCCGAATATTTACTCGTACACACTTCAATTAAAATCGATCCCAACGTTGATGTATGTGTTCGATGAGAGATCGTGTAAATACTAGTAGAAAGTTTCTACAAGCTGAATATGGGTTTTTCCTTCTCTCGTTGGAGTTACTAGTGACTCCAAAGTGAGTAAAGGCTCAGTTGGAGGATGTCGAATTAGTATTAGTGGCTGCATTGACTTCGGCTATTAAGAGAGGAGAGCTCGTCTAGCCGGCCCAACATCTCATGCACTCTTCTGTTGGCGATGGTGGCAGCGGCTTATAATGACGTCGCTGTTGAGTGGTGACGAACGGGAAAGCGTTAGAGCACAAATAGAGGCTTCCGGCCGACATATGCGCTTTGGTCATCGCCACCATGTGATGAGAAGCTGGGAAACAGAGCGAGGGAGAGTCTTCACATCGATACAAAGACGTTTGAGGTTTTCATTGCTGTCCTTGATCTTATTCTCACATTAATGACGAAACGCATACCGCTCAGAAACTATACGTTTGCCTTAGCAAATGTGTTTGTTGTGTTTTAAGATGAACTCTATGAAGAATTTGTAGTTAACCTCAACAGAAGAAGATTATTTTATGCGGACTTATGATCTATTAGTAACATTACAAAATTAAATAACTTATAATTGTTTCTCTTATAAGTACTGACGAAGCTGAGTGTTCCAGGTAAGCCCTGAGTGGTAAGGTGAAGTTGAATATTCTAAATAAGCCGTGAGTAGTAAAAATTCTCGGATTTCCGATCTAAGCTGAAATTTTGTCGTATTCGAATTTCAATTGAATATTATCAAATAGTCGAAAGTGTTCATTTAACTAGTGATAGCGGAACAATTTTGCTAATGTAATTCTGACGATAATAAAAAAACGATAAAGCTCTGGGCGTTGATCAATCCCTGAAGGATGCGCCGTGCATTCGACCTCAATAAGTATCGTTTGGAGGTGACTGAATACATATTTGGCCTTTACAATCACTCCCGCTGGCGTACCGATATATCGAGCCAGTACTGCTATTCTCCGAGACGAGTCTGGTACCAATTTGCCGATCCCGGAGGGATGGAAGACTCGGTTAGCCAAGGGATGCATTGATAGATCCTTCGTGTATTGCAGGACGCCTTCGACCACTACCACACGCGCCCCCGTTTGGCGAAGTAATAGGTATAAATGGAATTTAGTTGATCCTAGACGTAGTACTACGAATATTTCTATACATAGCAAGTCATTTGACTTTTGACCAATTTCTTTAAAAGTTGATGAAATTCAAGCGAATCGTCGAGTGAAACATTGTCTGATTCTATGACAATTGTTGTTGATTGTAAATGGATGATGAGCAGTGTTCATTTACGTGGCGTCGGTAATAAAGTTATCGTGGATTCCATCGCTTTATGCCAGCTATGCGCTTAAGTTAATCTACCTCAAATCTAATTAGTATTAGAGAGATAAGCGGAGGTTGTTGAATCGCGAGTGAAACCAATACATATCTCTGTCAGCCACGACTTGAGTTAATCGGATCCAAACTTGCCTTGTGAGAGTCCAAGGGGATCTTGTTGAACCCCAGACGGAGTCCTTGGAGATTTTAAGGGAGTGGAAATTCTTTGACTCTTTGTACAAGCGATACTATTTTCTCAGTAAAGATAACGATACGTATTACACCATTATCCATTTTACATTTACTAATGTCCTCCAAACTGGAGCAGAATTAAAAATATCTTGTTTCGCGCTTGGATTCCTCGCAAAAATGTTTAAACAGCAAATATTTTCCTCGTGCATGTTTCTTTATCTATTTAATTCTTGTTCCCATTCCTACAACTTTTCATCTATGTATAAAGCCTACACTATGTTACTAGAAGCTTTTAAAAACTTTTGAGAAAGAGATTTAATACACAGTTATCACCTACACTGACTCAATACATTGATAGGCCACTGCGAGTTATCGTAAAAGCCAAATATGTGCTCTCAATCACCTCCAAACGATGCTTGTTGAGGTCGAACGCACGGCGCATCACTCAGGATTGATCAACGCCGAGAGCTTTATCCTTTTCTAACATATCAATAGTATTTATATGGAA
Source organism: Angiostrongylus cantonensis (assembly GCA_009735665.1). NCBI lineage: Eukaryota > Metazoa > Nematoda > Chromadorea > Rhabditida > Metastrongylidae > Angiostrongylus > Angiostrongylus cantonensis. Next base: position 863,646 of record MQTX01000202.1, read on the forward strand.
AAGAAAATGGCTTTCGGCATAACTCTTAGACCAGTTAAATGATGTAACGCCATTCAGATTTTTAAAAGGTCTTACTGATCTAAGAAAAAGTTTTAATTGTTATAGAAATATTTGCGATAGAGTTAGTTATGTGCGTCTTTTTTGTCTCCGACTTCCCAAGAAACGTCGTTTCGACTTCTTCGTCATCTCGTTTTGTTTCGAAAGGGGAGTGGCCATTCCTATGTTTGGTTTGGATCATGGCCGTTACACCAGTGGTACTGTTAGTGCCGATGACGAGATAGTAAAATTGGTGGACTCGACGACGTCGGCCGTCACGATAGTCACGTCATCTGTCCAGAATATGTTTTTTTTTGAGTCCCACTTCATCTGTTGGCTATGATGACCCGAGACACTGAACGATTTAATGAAAGGAGTGCATTGAGGAAGGAAAAGAAAACTCATGTAAAAATCACCGAAAAAGGCGAAGATCAGTCACGTAGTGAGATTCTTTTCATTCATGTTTACGTTTTCACGACTTTATCCTGCTTTTTGTGAGAGCTCTAGAGTTAGGATCTGTAGACAGTATATGTAACAGACATGGATACGAAGGGGAAAGGTATAAGGGGGTGGATAGCACAGTGGTAATGATGTACGTCATCACGAGCACGGTGCTAGTTCTATTCCGCTCCGGGCCAAATAGGCCTTTCATCCCTCTGGGGTCGGGAAATTGCTACTGGACTTGTTTGGGAAAAATTACCCTCTGCGATACAGTTGGGAGCGCTCCAGCCCGGCTATCTCAGGATTCCAGGAGAGTTGCTCGACCAGCATTCCACGGCATTCAGGATGAATTAAAAATCCTCAAGCAGCAACCGAAGCCACGTGTGAAGACTTAGAAAATCTTCGTGGGCAATGGACGAGGAAACGAACCGAATGGGAGAAGTGCTGGGATCCGGACAGTAGACGTGAAGTCGGGTCATATAAAATAAAAGTTAAAAAAGTATGTATTGCAAACACTTTCAAATATTCCGTTCTATTTTTTGAATAGTTTTTTGTCAGTTGTTTCTCTTTTTGATTCCATAAATTTAACAGAATGTATTGGTTTGATTGTTTTGTTTTGTTTTTGGACGAGTATGGGATCAATTAAAAATGTGTCAACAGTGGCATTATAACTACTGTTTTTCATAAACATGATGATGACATTATGACTCATACATAATCTGAAATCATTTGGTCCTGCAATTTTTGATCGAACAATGAAATAATTTGCCACTGTTTATTCTGTGTAACTACGGTATTTGCGTCGTGACGAGATACGACGCCAATGTCTAATTCATATCCACAGCAACATCAAAAGTACACAGCCAGCCGGCTCGTTGCTGGGCTGAGTGACGGACGACTTGCTGTCTCACTGGTTTTGTGTCAGTCGAGTGCCGGAGCTTTCAATACATCTCATACGATTTAACCAGTCAACCAAACCAATGGCATTGGTGGTGCTGGCGGTGGTACCATCGTCGATACCAACTCTGCCGCCGCCGTCGACATTGAGAGGTGGACGCCGACACGAACGACCGCCCGGCCATTGTGTCGCTTGACGGCAGTTGACCAGTGAGGGAGTGAAGAAAAATTAAAAATCGTCGTTCTGATTGAAACTCTAAAGCGGCAGTGAAAAGTTGATCTGGGAAAGGTGAGAAGAGTTGTGGATTAAGAAGAGATTCAGAGCTTGATAGCAGTAGCACGAAAAAAGCCGGGAAGCATTTGCTGTGTTTAGGTCGAACGTTTAGGTATTACTCAGTTAACTAATGATCAGATTATAGTTGAAAGGATTCAATTTCTGTTTGCGTTCTATGCTGATTATTCGCTGTTCGATGGTCTTTTCTATAAAAGAAATCACTAAAGGAAATCTTCTGAACTCAGGAATTGGCTGAGGGTTTTTTCATCTCTACTGCGAAATCTTTTTGGCCCTCCATACACCATAATATTTTGCCATAGCCACTCTGACTTGAGTGAAAGTGCATCGGTCAGATATTTTGCCTCATTCGTGGGTTTCGCTCGTTCATTTTTAGCCATTTCTATCACTATTTGATGGAACGGGAGCCGCACTTATAAAATGTGACGTAGGCACTTCGACGCTAGGAAGTCCATATCTCATTGGTAGCGTACTGAAGACGGCTTGAGGGTTTTTTTGTGTCATTTTTTGGAATTGTGATGCTCTTGTTTCCTTTTTCTCCTTACCTAGTTCCATTCTCTTCGGAGTTGACGCAGTGAATTTTTTTAGCTTTTGAAGTTAACCGATGACCAAGTTGTCCAATGGAGGTTTTGTGATTTCTAAACATTTTCACATTTGACCTTGCTTATAGTTTTTCACTCGATATTTTCTTACTAGCTTTCAGCTAAAAGTCGGATGAACGGCAAAATGAATGATTCGTTGTTCTTCATCATTATGTCCTCCATAACTTCTTTGAGAGATTCTTTCGCATCTCTACTTTTTTTTTGTCTAAATTGGCTACTTTTTTCTGCGTTTAGCTTTCTTATAAGTTATATATTGTTTCCGTGTTTCAGGTGCAGTTATCAATGGTGTTTCGGGTTCCCATCAGTCAACGACTGGTTTGCTACCGATGTCGGCTTCAGAAGCTGCGACACCGACGAGTTCGGTTATTCGAGGTGGACGAAACAACCTCGAACCAGGCGAGATCCCCGTCATGAAGAGGTTTTTTTTACTTCATATGTATATGTTTATATCTGTACTTTTGTGAGGAAAGATGTGGATCGGAATTTGATCACTTTTAATGGACAGTAAACAGTAGTCAGTTGCCTCTTGTAAGTGGGAGAAAAGGTGTAGCAAAAGATCTGAAGAATAATGGTAGCGAATAACATCTCGAGTAACAAGAATACTTGAATTTTTTTTCGCGAAAACGCTTGCGTTTGAGTTGTTCTGATGTTTTCCGATTAATTTTCTGCTCGTTGTCGATGTCAGTGGGGCGCGCGTAGTGCAGTGGTTACAGGCGCCCTAGAATACACACAAGATCGACGCCACGCCCCAGGTTCACCAAGTCCTACATTCCTCCGGGGTTAGCAGGTTGGTCTCAGACTTGTCTGGAGGGAAAACATCGTTGACTTCATACATCGGCAGACCACTGCCAGTCATTGTAAAGGCGAGATATGCATTCGCTCACCTCTAACAGTGCTTAATGAAGTTTGCATGGTGCACCCTTAGGGATTGATCAATGCTGAATGCTTTGTCTTTTTTTATTTGTTGTCGATATCAATGAGCCACTTTTTTGCTAGAAGCAGCTCGACAAGCGAAACTGGACGAAGAAAGCATTTGTTGATGCGATTTCTTTGTTTATAAATAGATAAATAGCTACATGAATGGTTCGTCGTCACGGATCCCTCATATTCACATATGTTTTGTATTTGTTTTCATTTCTATCATATTTAATGATGGTGATCTGCTATGGGAATGACGACGTATCTAAGCACCACTCAATGCTTCATAACCTGTTTCCACAGCTCGGTGTGCAACTGATGTGTGTGCTATAAACACACTCGCCCATCTTGTGAGTGGTCATCCTAGTGAACGTTTTAATCTTATAGTGCAGTTACAGAGTTTACCTACCTACTGCTTATTAGAGTTTCAATGTTCCGTCGTTACAAATCATGCTGATTGCAGCATTCTGCTAGACTAATATTTCTGTCGTTGGGCCGAATCATGGATGTTTCTCAGGTCGCCACCACAGGCATTCGCCGACGTTTTTGGATCTGAAGAAAATTTTTCACCTTGTTACTAGAGTTCTATTAGATTTTCTGAGGTTAGCCTGCTAATTAAGAGCTGACCATTTTATTGGAGACAAGAAAACTCCAAACTACTTCTGTGCCTGCGTTTCCGGATCTGATTTATCCCAACCAACTGACGATATTTCGACGTTATGATGAACCAGTAAGTCCGATGAAATATTCCTAAGAAAGTTGCAGAAAAGTGATGATATTAAAAGTAGAGTAGGCGGAACTCTACCGACTTCGAATCTACCGGGGTAATAGTTTATCACTATAGCATCATATGAAACAAGGCAGACTGATTTTATGGAATTTTACGGGTAAAATTCGTTTGGCCTTCTAAATGCCTCCATTTTTAATGTGAGCATTTACAGTACATCGTTTGCGAAGACGTTGAACTCAATGAATAAGAGCATGTTGGACGCTGCGATGTTGCAGCTGTTGACCACACAGATGTTGAGTCAACAGCAGACGGCAGCAGCAACCGGAACGATGACTGCAAAAATGAATGGGTACGGTCGATAAAAAAAAAGAAACCACTTGTAATATAGTAATATCATCGTAATAAGGTCATGTCGTGTTAGCTCAACTAAACGGATGCGAAATTAAGGAACTTCAATAACTTATTGTGTTTCTTAGATCGCTGCTTTAGCGACTGATAAGCTGCATAGCCTTTTTTATAACTTAACGAAAAAGTCAATATTTCGTGTGATCTAAAATAAGTGTTACCCACATGGTAGCCATTTTTCATGATAGAAGTTTGTTGAATTCTTCAGCAGTTTTTATTTGTGGGCGTTAAATTGCGAGATTTAGGCATTTCAATAACAGAACGGTAACGAAGAAGGATGCGGCTCCTTTTGCACTTGACCTTTCTGCTAGGGCTAAAGCGGAACCAGGTCTGTTGATACTAAAGGAAATTTTTGAAAAGAGTGTAATTTCTATAATTTTTCTCAGATATTTTCGACAAGATGCTTTCTTTAAAGGTCCTTCATCTGACGGTACCGAGACACGCAGCAGTGCCACTCCATCTGAAAGTGTCGGTGAGACCGGGAAGAAACGCCCGCCGGCTACCGAGTCTCAGGCGAGAGTACCGTTATCATTAGGGTGAGCTCCGCATCCTGATACGGTAGCGAAGGAATGCATATTACACCAATAAATACCACTAGCAGAGTCTTCACGAAGCCACACTGTCGCGGAACTTAATTCTACACTACTTGCCTAAACTTCATGCCAGTTTCAGATATGATCAAAGCGGGGAGATCAACCAATATTGATATTTATAACTTTTTTCTGGGATATTACTTAAAATATATTCTTTTGATCGTTAAGTCGATCGTTTTTTGTTTGAGATGGCGACGTCAAACATGCATCCGATCGATAGCTGCATCTGGAGTTCGTGGAGACGTCGTCTACTACGCGCCATGTGGGAAAAAGCTGAGCACCTACGCCGAGGTGTTAAGAGTGAGTTCTGTTCCCTAGTTTTTCCCCCTTTTTCCCCATTTACGCGATCAAACGCTTTTTTCAATCCTCGATTAATGGACTGTCTTTTCCTACATAATGTAGTCGTTTACAGTATCTGATAAAGCATCCGTGCAATTCGATTTGTCGCGATAACTTCTCATTTAGCAGTAAGTTAATTGTCGGCGAATTTTTATGGCCGAAAGAACTGGAAAACGGCGAGAAGGTAAACGTTATATTCTGAACCTGTTCTTCAATTATAGACACTCGTTGAAACAATACATTTTAGACAGTGGTAAAGATGACCGAAGAAGCCGTTGCTGATGAGGTGAACCGCTTGGTTTCGTTAAAACCGCCGGCTCGAAACGGTGAACGAAAGCATCGCGAAAAACCATCCGCAGCACCGCCGCATGAAGGGAGGACCACTCCTGAAGAGGTGCTGGGAGTACTTCCTTTACGTTTTTCGGAGTATATTCCCCCTTGCGATGACTTTATGAAATAATGAGTGGTCGTAGATTTGAATTCTTCCTATCAAAATGCATCACTTTTTATCTCCTGCCTGCCATTTTTTTATAGCATGGTAATGTGTAACATATAACCACAATGATGCTGAGGCATTTGCAAAACTTGAGCCCCAGGTCAGGTCCGTACCCGCGATTACACTTTCCGGGGGCTAGCGTGTTACCCACTGTAACATTGGGGCGCTCGCTCTGGCTTTCTCTCAGCCAGTTTTTGACTCTAACGGTGCCATGATCAATCAAAAAAACAAAATAATAGGGGCAAATAGAAAGTTGTGGTTCCGACTACAGGCCGAGCTTAACTGGGTTCAGCGGGGATTTGGGTCCATCAATTCATTCCCACTGACGGGTCCCAGTGATCCCACCACTACGGTTAAAAACTGGGTGAGAGAAAGGCAAAACGAGAGCCTTAGTGGTCCAGTGGGTAACATGTGTGCTTGACGAAAGGATAATGTCGGATTCGAATCCTGCTTGAGGTCCAGCTTTTGGAAATATCTCAGCATCATTGTGGTTGTATCTCCTCGTCATACTCAGTTTCCCTTACAATTCAATCTATTTATGGGAGTAAAATTTGTTATTTGAATAAAGTGATTTTACTTTTTCCCAGATGAACGTAAATCTTTATTTAAAATACTTTTCTCCTTAATGATGCCAACTTGGCGACGCTTTCAGGGTTATCAACCTCAACGGTGTGAGCGTAGACAGTTGTCGTCTACCGTGTACTGTATACTTGTAGGAAGTAGTTGAAAAAATCTCTAAACATATCATGACGAAATATTCTATTTTCTATCGATTTATTGATCATATTTTTATATACAGTATTTCGAATTCCAGTCTCACCATGAGCATCATATTGAAGTCGACGAATCACCATTAGATGTGTATGACGATGAAGACAAAGTCAAATGGAGTCGTGAACCTATCGATGATCTCTTACTGACAGAAATTCGAGTCAGCCTTGATATTTTTCACCTATGTTATACATGACATTATTTTGGCTTACTTTTTCTCTTTAACACCTTGTATTTTCCAGCCGAAAATTCCCAAATTCCTTTCCATTTAGCCGGTGCCAGACTTGCCACGGGTTGAAAATCTACGCCTGAATGGTCTCGGTTTTGCCGATGCTCTTATGGTCTGTGAATTTGTGCATAATTTTGCACGTGTATTGGAAATCGGTGAGTGAATCTAGCGACGTATCGATTTTTTTCCAATTATCCCAAGAAATCAGGATCAAGAATTATGACACTCGAGAGATTGCGTTCTCTTAAAGAAGCTTAAATTACTTGTTCGTTTTCTTAAACACTACGTTTTTTATTTCTCTTTTTATCCTAGCTTCACATCTATTTGTATATTCGATCTTTTTGTTTTGTTTTACAGCAAATTGAATAATGCGACTTGTTTTTCCTTCTGTTTTCGTTTTTGTCTGAAAATTTGCTCGACTGACCACCATACTTGTTAAACTATTAATACGATATTACAGATTCTATATACGTTTGAACTTTCGTATACTGTCCTCTGAGAATTTCTTCAGATTCGTCTTCTCTTCCGTCGTTGAGTGGGTTGTGTGCGGGTCTTGCCGGTGACATTGAACACTTTGACAAAGTTCATCAACTGGCACTTTCTCTCTTCCGACTTTCTTTGGAATATCCAGGATTGCCGAGTGGTAAAAGGTCTATTTTTTTGGACATTCTACATTTATTAGTTTTATATCTTGTCAAAAGGGGCTCGCGTAGCGCAGTGATCGGAGACGCCTTGTAATACACAAATGATTTATCCCTGTGCCACAGGCCCACCAAGCCTTCCATCCTTCCGGAATTGGCAAGTTGGCACCAGACTTGTCTGGAAAGATAGCAGCACTGACTTGATACATCGGTAGGCTACCGCGAATCATTGTAAAGGTCGGTCAGATATGCATTCAGTCACTTCCAAACGATGCTTAGTGAAGTCGATTGCACTGCGCATTCTTCAGAGATTGATCAACGTCGGGAGCTTTATCCTTTTATTGTATCTTGTCTTACATTATTCGTCTTACGATTTTCTAGAAAGTGGGTACAGCCAGTAATGTTAGACTTCTTTGAAAATCGGACATTTCGGCATTACATGTGAAATTGGTTGTTCATTGTAAAAGGCATTTTCCTTACTCTCCTAGTAATTTCCAAAATGTGTTATGATTACAACGATTGTTGCTGTAGCACAAAAAAGGGTTTTTACTGAAATTTTAACAGCGATTGCTTAGTGGATAAAGTTAAATATTCTCTGCAACAAATGAATTTCATATACTTCATGATTTACGAAATGTGGTTTTTGGTTCTTCTAATGTATGTAAGACCTCTATTTTCTAATCCAAGCACATCTAGGCCTCCCAACAGTTTATCGCGTCATCGTGGCTGAGAGATGTTTCTGGCTGTCAGGCTGCGATGTACAGCGGGGGATTCAACTTTCCAGCTGGGTCTCCGAAACTAAGGAGTCCGGCCTTTTCATGGGGAAGCTATGCTATGTGTAAACCAATACCAGTATCCTCACCGTCCTGATATCAAACAATTCCGTATGGTAGAAAATCTTCCTCTGATCTACAAGAACGGCGACTTCCTATGGTGGTGACGACCTGGTGCAAAGTTTGGCTAGGCTGACTTCAGAACTCCAGTGAACCACAATGGCAAACCCAGCAAGGCTCCAAAAAGTGGAATTTATGCTAGGGCCCGCACAATCAGTGAAGACGAGCGATCCAAGTACCCAAATATCCAAGTAAACACATCTGAAATCGTCTCGAAAGCTCTATTTTTATAATTTTTTCATTCTTTACGTTGCATATCTATTTCTTTCATACTGTTATGTTTATTTAAGTTTTAGAAGTCGTACTCGACTCGGTCAAACCGTATCCGAACTCGGTGTCACGGAACAAAACTATTCTGAATTAATGCGGATGTTCTTGGCAACAAGAGATTCCCAAGGAGAAAAGGTGCCGGTGTTCACTATCCCAGTGGATTAAGCTAATTTTGATAGTTTTTTTGTTCATTTGTTTTTCAAGAATCGAGCCAATGTAACGGCATCAATTAGGACCAGTCCTCCTCATTAGGCGTTTTAATTCACTAAAATTGAAGAGTCCTATTTTCTCTACGACGTTTACTTTGTGGCTTTTGATTCTACTATGTTTAGCATATTTATTTTGTAGAAGTTTTTCTCACTACAGGCCATTCCATCTACGTCACCAAGAGGGTATACTGTAGAGAAGTCGACAATAGTTTAAATTTCGGTGTCAACGTTTGAGATGGTCACAGCAAAAATCACTTTGATTTACTCACTGGTTTACTTAGATCTTTTGAAGGTTAAATTTTATGCTTAGCATAAAATAATGAGTACTAGTCTAGTGTTGAAGATTAGCTTGTGAATCTGAGTCCTAAAAGTGCTACCCGCTTACCTGTAACGATTCCACAGGCTTTCAGTAAGGATTTTTGGATTAGTTTTCAATTGAGTTTCAATTTTCTGGACGCTTTTACAGTTGAAATGAGCGGAGGTTTTTTTTGCAGTTGTCTCATCTGTTGATCGCTCACAACTTCAATGAACTCGCCGGGGAAGAGAAAGCAGCCATAATGGCGTTCCTCTGTAACGAACTCCTTTGCTGTCCTAATATCGTAAAAGAAATCGATCGAAATCTTGAAGAAGTTGGTCGATTAAAAGGCGATCGATGGATGAGGGACGGGAAGGTCGGTCTTTCATGGTTTAAAATGTGGTAGTCACAGAAGTTGAGAATCAATGATAGGAGATATCTCCATGCTTTTTCATTTGACTCAAAGCAGATTTGAGGAAGCGAGAACTGAAATAATCAGGGCATGCTGTTATCTGGATTTCTGCGGGCAGTAGACGTTCATTTTCGTTCCTGATGGAATAGCTATTTTCAGGCTCGAGCTCTCCGAGTCGTTCAGCGTAAGAAACAGAAAGCGGAACGCGGCATAATACAACCCACTGATGCTGATGGTCAGACGCATGACGAACGGCCATCGTCAAGAAATTCTGAAGCGTCTGATGGCAGTAGACCAACTACACCCATCCCCACAACTAGGGACCGACGACTCACTCCTGGTCTTGGACAATGTGAAATTCTAACCGAAGAGGTGAGCTGACGAAGTTGTCTTGCAGCATCTTCTCCGAAAGAGTCGTGAAGTTTTACCTAATATTTTAGAACATAAACAAAAGTTGTAAAAAACTGGTTTCAAAGAAGCACTAGAGGGAAGATCAGTTCTAGGTTCTGTTTTTTTCTGAGATTTTCTTTTGAAGTAGCTGTGACTAATTCTCCATAGCTTGTAGAGAAGAATGATCGTCATCCTTATTTCGCTTAGATATCAATATGACATGGGGGCGTGTGGCGCAGTGGTTGGAGGCGCCACTGCGGCGCGCACGTGAAAATTCGCCCATGGCCCACCAAGCCTTCCATCCCTCCGGGGTCGGCAAATTGATACCAGACTTGTCTGTGAGGATAGCAGCACTGGCTCGATACATCGGCCGGCCACCGCGAGTCATTGTAAAGGCCAGATATGCATTCAATCACCTCCAACGATACTTAATGAAGTCGAATGCATGGCGCATCCCTTAGGGAATGATCAACGCCGAAAGCTTTATCCTTTTTTATCAATATGACCGAATAAAGACAAGTATTAATAAGATGTGTCGCAAATAGTATAGATTGTATTAATCGTTCAAGGAGGAGAACATGACACCCGATCAACTCGAAGTGCTCATTGACTCGCTTAATTCGGAAGCTGAACATCTCAAGGAGAAAATCAACGAGTTATCGACGAAAGTGCGTAGTTTCCCGTTAGGATGTGATCGATATCATCGGTGAGCGAGAACATCTTCAGTTCTTCTGATTCGATTTAGTAGACCCGTAATCTCAACCGCTGTATTCTATTATCGATGTTCACGTAACCGTCCTTATTCGACGTTCTAGCTATGATCGGGGTTGGGGACTTTTTGGTTAATCACTAGCAAAGAATCGTAATAGTTTCATCGCCATGGCTCACATTTGGCAAAGTGGCTGAGGGAACGCCAGCTGGGTTTGCGAGCTCTGATACGGTATCGTAGACGAAGTTTATTACACATTATTACACATACATGCATTTACGACTATCGAATTCCACCTTTGATTAATAACATTTCAATGTTTCAAGCTTCTTAAAATCGTCCCTTAAAATGGGATAGAATCTTGCCATGCATTTGCTACTAATATAGCTAGGTTTACGTTACAACTGAGTTGGACCACACACTAGCTCGCTGTTTTATTTTTACAGAGAATTGTTGTTGTTGTTATTCTACAGGCAGTACTGGCAAATCCCTGGCGTGCCATCAGTGTTGGTCGAGTCCGTCGAGAGTTCTGGTGTGTCAAATCCAGCATGTAACACAGACGATACATGCTCGAAGGACCCATCAGATCTTACAGGTTGGTCCTGCCACCTTTCAAAACTATTACAGTATTAGTTACGTTGTGGTTTGGTCGAGTTAAACAGATTATCACCAGCAGAAGATTCTCGTTATCGATCTTGTTTTTCTTGATTTTCTTACTGTTGAAAAATAGCTTTTATTTCTCAGGAAACTTCTCACAACTAGAAATAAGGCTATTTCTTATGTTCTTAATGGGCTTATGTGTGACCGTTGTACAGCTTTTTGCTTCAGTAAGAATTTTTTGCAAAGTTGAATAACCCGTTGTCTTTTCGATGGACTTCCGTGCTTCCAGTGGACTGAAAAGTCATGCTGGCCTAAACCTTACACGTTCAGATATTTTCGAAGCCTTACAGCAGTAGTGTATGTCTAGGCTGCGATCATTTTCATAGTGACCCTTTCAAGTCTAGGGGGATACGTAATCCTACCAAATTTCGTCAAAAACACTGTAAAAACTTGTTGTAAGTTGTATCAAAATTTATTTAGCACTTAACCGTGGCACCGGCAAAAGTTGGATGTTGGAAATTTATCGACTTCTATCAAAAATTTCTGTTACATCACAACAGAATTTGATGTGGAAGCATCATACATTATTATGATTATATTATTTTCAGGGATATCCTATGATGGTCTGTGGCTTGTCTGTAAATGAGAATTTTTTTAGCGCCTTCGTTTGTTCATCCGGATGTGTTTGCATGCGTTGAGGATCTCGTTGATGACGTCGTGACTGGTCGTTCACACACAGATCGACGTAAGCGCAAGCGTTTCCGACGTATGGACAATCCGTACAAGCGAGGATGGTGGGCGGTGGACACGAGGTGAGCTGTAGAACTCTCAGACGAACTTCTATATTTAAGAAATAAGCCCATTTTTTTGCTTAAATAAAACAGCTGTAGTTTTCTGCTGTTTCGTTCTTGAACACTGCGATACGTCGATCAACTAACGGTTTTTCTTACGTAGTGTTACTGGTAACTCTGTCAAATATAGTCTTGCTTATTCGTATCAATTTCGGTCTCGGTCTTCTACGTCGCCCTCGATCTCGGTTTAGCGATCTCACGTGTTGCTAGCGTCCTCTCAGTCGCAAGGCAGAAAACTGATCTGATTCATAACTCCGGTTGCCTTTGGTGAAGAACTGGGAAGGATCTAGTTGCGGAAATCACGGTTGAGCAGCATTCTACATCAGTGAAATGGGAATGCGGTGATCCCCAAGTCGCAGTCGAATCCATGGGCAAAGTTGGCCCTTTATGGCTGCGGTTGCAAGACGATATGTGAACATGGGATTTCTAAGTAGTTAACTGTATCAGTTTAATACTAACGTATAGAAGAAAAATACGAGCTTGGATCTGATTTTAAAGGAAGATGAGCACGAAGTAAAATGATGCAAACAAGGCAGTTTAAATTCATATTTCGATGAAGGTAAACGATCAAGCTCGCAGCATCGATTTACCCTGTAAGAGTGCCTCATGATCCACCGACTTCGCTGATTTTCATTTTTATCCTATACAATGATTTTCGGTTCATACCGATGTATCACATTGGTGCTTTCGACTAGAGTCTCAGGTTAACAGGATTCATTGTTTATTTGTGATCCTCAGATTGCTCCCACTTACGGGTGATCGCTTCTGTCAAAGTCAAAGTAAGAAACTGGCTGCGAGAAAGACGAAGCAAAAACCTCGATTGGTGTAGTGGATGGCACGTGAGCCTTCGAAAACGGTAATCAGTGGTTCGAAGAGCATCAGAGGTTCCAAGTTTTGCCCATATCTTAGCATCCTTATGGTTGTATTTCTCAACGTACCCTGCCAAAGAAAAAAACAATACGCCGCAAATAAAAGAAAACATTCTCAAATTGTGTTTTTGTTCTCCCAGAAAAGAATCCAACCATTTTGCCAACCCCATCTGAGGCATGGTCGGAACGCAGAGGAGTGGAGCGAATGACCTGACCAGGATCGCAGTAGAACCAACAGGCAGATGTGTATTGCTGTTTTTTTTTTCAAAAGGCATCGTTCAAGCGCTCTCTGAGTAGTGCACACAGTATTCTTGACGTGAATGAGGTATCAGCCAACATTTCTGGTGCATAACAGAATACTGGGAAGACCATTCAATTGAAAAGATGGGCATGGATTTTTTGGTACGTTAATTAGTTGGTGGCTTCTTTGAGAGGCTCAATGTGGCCCATCCTGCTCTCATTCCGCTATCTAATTCGTCCTTCATGTTGTTCATGTCCTCCATGTTCTTTGAGCGTCCAAGATACACGTACAAAGTGATCTTTGGGCTCTGAGAACCATTCGCTTGATCTGCTCGCCGACGCACCATGGGTTTTCCATGAACTGCGTCTTCTTCCGTTTTGTTTTCGTGATTCTACCATTTTTTCTTGATAATCGTCTCTAACTTGTGAAGATGGTGATGTTGACAGCAAAATGAATTGCTAAGAATTTCCCATTAATTTATATACCTTTCGCACCTTTCGCGTTCCTATCAGGTGAGTTCGGTATTCACATCAATGCGGTATTGAACAGCTTCAGCGATATTGTGTCGTATGGTCGAACTTCTTTTCCTACGAGCATGATAAGAGATCGATGGAAAAGCTGTATTTTCGTAGCTGTTCCGATAAAAGTGAGATAGGACAGATCCACTCTTTCGACGGGCGCTGAGAGGGTTCCATTCGTTTCGACATTATTAGACCCTTTTTCATAGTCTGCAAAAGTCGAGAGTAGAATAGGTAGTAATCCCGGCAAAATTTTATGACACCGAACTCGGTTTGGATGTGGTCCTAGCAGCAAAATCATTGTCGAAATCCAGCTTGTTCAACTGGTTGCACGTCATCCAGTGTACTTGATCTGCGCGAGAGGATAGTCTTCGTGAAAAGCTTGTGGAGAAACCTAAGCAGACATATAGGACGTTAGTTGCGAAGACTCCTTCGATCATCTTTCTCGTTCAGGATGGCCGTGCGCGACGTCGTCTACATGTCTGGGATTTTTTCCTTTTGAAGATGAGATATCATATGAGTTACGAGAAATATGGGTTGTGCATTCTAGCTATAAGAAAGTGGGTGACGATATTGTCGGTTTTTGAAGCTGTCCCTTTTTTCATGCTTTCTATCGCAACTTGAACCTAAAAGAGAGGAATTCAAGATGGATCTTTTTCGGCGGGGTCTTTAGGGTGCTGAACCGGGATTATAGAAGGGAAAAGGTTAATATAGAAGTTTATCAGTTTTATATCGTGGCAGGAAGATGTGGTGAGCCCATCTTCGTACATCGCGGGTGACACCTGAAAATCGCGCAATTTCGGCGACATTTTTTCAAACGTGTTCTTTTTTTGGTGTTTTAATGGTATCTTCATCCTATACCGATGTAAGCTTTCCTGCAAAGTCTGCAACTGAAATTTCATCAAGCTCCATTTTCCTTCTTTTCTCGAGCAATTTCTTACTGGTAGTGGAGATGCGATCTGATATTCATGCTTGAGGAAATAAAGCGAGTTCAGCACAAAAGATCCAGTGGTACTGTGGCTGGTCTATTGCTGATCGGACAATTTGATCTTCCCTAGACTCTTGATCTAACCTTGCAGGGGCGTTTTCAGGTCTTCACGACGATGTGATTCCAGGGGAAGTATTTGTTCGGCAACGATTCTTTTGCTGGATCCTCCTAGTAGTTGATCCCGACACCATATTAGAACCGAAATCAAAAATAAATGGCTAAATGAAAAAAAAATGAAAAAATGACCTACCGCTCAAGGACGATATTTAGTCCGTGTACCTAGATCTACGAATCCCAAACAAGACCAATCGAATGAACTAAATGCGCCTAAATTTGTAATATATTGATAATATTTGTGTGATTTGTGATATTTTTTTGAAATTTATTATGCACTGCGTTAGCAAGATTTTCTAACAGTGTATTTTAGAGAGGCGTTGGAGTCCGTGCGCAGTAGCCTTCATGGACGTGGAATTCGTGAACGTATTTTGCACCGACTTCTGTGCAAGTCATGGTTCCTTAAGGATGTTAAGCTTGGTAGAGGTCAGTGCGTGGAAAAATGTGGGAAGTCTGTGAAATTGTAGCTGAAATCGGTTTGTCAGAAGCTATTCGTCATGATAGGGGCGCGTGTGGCGCAGTGGTTGGAGGCGCCACTGCGGCGCGCACGTGAAAATGCGCCCATGGCTCACCAAGCCTTCCATCCCTCCGGGGTCGGCAAATTGGTACCAGACTTGTCTGGGAGGATAGCAGCACTGGCTCGATACATCGGCCGGCCACCGCGAGTCATTGTAAAGGCCAGATATGCATTCAATCACCTCCAACGATGCTCAATGAAGTCGAATGCATGGCGCATCCCTCAGGGATTGATCAACGCCGAAAGCTTTATCCTTTTATTCGTCATGATTAGTTTGCTTGAGCAAATCGAAATATCTTTTGTACATGTGAATGAATAAAGTAGGTCCGTAATTATTTTTAAATACATATGACAATCATGTGAATAAGTAGTTTTTCATTTGTGAGGTTTTGATCGTTCTTCAATTTCAACCTATGTGGAGCTCTAACGATGATAAGAATTGGTCAGAAAATGGTCTTGATTTTTCCTGAACATTTTTAAATATGAAATAACTCTGTTACGATTGGAAAGCTTTGTCGATCTAGACTACACTAAGTTATCGTGTTGAATAAGTGAGAAAACAGCTACCGTGTGTTTGTATTGTAGTCGTTCTGGAGAAGTTTGGTGATGAAGTAGATTGGAATGAGGTGACAGAACGGAATAGGAACGCCGTACATCGACAAGTTGACGAGTTGACAGCGAGAATCAACAGTGCTAAAATCTTCATAAAAGGTTGCATTTTTGCATTTACTTCACATTCCTCACCTTCCTATGGAATCTAACTTTCAGGTACCGTGAATGCTCATCTTCGAGGTGGCGGTGGTCCGGATAAGTCTCTTGCAGCTTTGAAGCTGAGAATACTGAGTTGCGAGCGAGCAATCAGTCGCAACTACTTACGACCAAGCTTCTTCGTTGGGTAAGACCTTGTTTTTATCTGTATGATGGCATTTTTTGTATTTTTAGACAAATTTTTTATTTTTTATAGCTTATTTAGTAACTGTTTGGGATTTTGTGTTTTTTAAGTCTTAGCCTAGTCATGGAATTGGTTGTTGACTCAGCATGCTGGAAACTCATGTAACTTTTACGGTTTATTCAGTTTCAATTACTCATCATGTTCCCTTGTTAGTTTCTAGTTTTTTCAGCGATAAAAAATGCTTGGCATACTCATTGGAAATGGAAGGCATGGCACGTAAGAAAGATTTGGTTAATACGGAAGATGACGATGAACGTGATGATGAGGACGCAACGGAAGAAGCGGAAAAAGACGATTCGGATAGACGTGAAGCAATCGAACGATGGCGATCTTATGTAGAATCTGCCGAAACGCCAGCTGAGCTGTCGCTTGCTGTTCAGGTACGATTAGAAAATACTGAGTGTTGACAGAATGGAAAACAACGAATGAGACAACGATGAGTAAGCAAATGAGTAGGGAAGGGAGTTGGAAACTTAATATCATATCTAAAACAGATAAAAGATCCTATCGATTCCACTGGGAAACCGAACCATCGACTACGTGTACATTTCACGACACCACAAGTCTCGTTCTTGTTGACATAATAAACCGGTTATTCCGTTCTCTCATTCCAGGAATGTAGCTCAGCAATTAGTTTTCTTGCTTTACTGTCGATGTCTCGTCAACTGATTAATGACGATGAGATTTTCTTTCTGAGTGTTATTTTCTCGTGTATTTGGATGATTCTTCTCAACGGTATACCGCCACATCGTGACTGAAACGTATTCTTGGGTGTCGGACTGCGGTGCATCGCCGGGTGTTCATACAGCCGGCAGTCCCCGCAAGCTGAGAACTAGTCCCGCTGTCCATCAGGAAGTCCAGCTAAGAGTAAACCAATGCCAGGAACCACCACCATACTGGTATCAAACTAGTCGCATAGTGGCAAATCTCTCTGTGATCCAAAAGGACAGTGACTACCTGTGGTGGTGACGGCGGGGGCAGATTTTGGCTAGCCTGACCTCGGGACTCCGGGAAGCCGCAACCAGCAAAATTCTGAAATTTTGAAATTATGCTGGGGCCCACGCAACCATTGAAGACGGGCCATCCAATTATCCAAGTAAATATTTGGATGATATGTCTTCTGGAATGGTGGAAGCATCTTCTCTGTTAGGTTGTGCTTTCCTGAGATCAGAAGCAGTCGTGCAGATACTTCTGAACTGGTGACCACTTGCTGTTACGAATAGTGTTTGCCTTCATAGGTAGTAATCTCAGGATGCTGGAGTTCAGTATTGATCAGCAAGTCGATTAAGCGATAGATTTAGCATAGCTTTGAAAGCTTAATGTTCATTTAGAGTATTACGAAGAATCTTCATCTTATTATGAATTTCTGGTGGTTTTCTAATATTTGCTGTTTCGACTATGCATTAAAGTAATTTTTTCTGGATTGCTATATCCCATTAGGGAATGGTAGGGCGTGTGATAGTGTTTTTTTGTGTCAGCTACTGTTTTTAAGGACGTTTTCCGTTTATGGAAATTCGTAAATCGCTCATCGTTAGAAAAGTTTAAAGTTTCACAAATAATGCTACCATGGTACATATTTTCTGCTACTCTCCAACTTTTCCAGCATATTCTCCTTTTCTTTTTTCGATTCCGATTTCATTCGTCCATTTGTAGATGCTGAACTCATCCGTAGCTTGGGAAACGGTGACGATTCTACGTCTTTGTCAGATCTGCCACAAACGATGCGATGAACCATCGACGACGTTGAAGTGCACGGCGTGTCGACTTAACTATCATCTGGGTTGCTGCAAGGTCAGTCAGCTAGCCAGCCCATTGTACGCAATTTCGAAGAGTTCGCTGACCAGCAGTAGTCGGATTAGAGTTGGCGACTTGCATTGTTCTAAATGCATATTTCCTTGATTGTTATTTTGTCGCGAAAAATTTATACGCCATACTTTTCGTATCCGGTCAACAACTTATCGAACACATGCTCTTTCTGGAGCATTCTTTGAAGGCACTTATTTGATCATATACGTCTCATAACTTTCAGAAAAACACACACACACACATACATGCTTATACACACACGCACACACACATTGGGACAACTTTTCCGGACACGCCGAGCTCTTCGAAAATTTGGGCCCACGCATTTGTGTTGGCGATTTTTTTGTTGAATTTATGGCGTCATGCTCGACCTAAGCTTAATTTCTATTCGTATTAATAGTCTTTCTTAAAATAAAAAAATTAAGCTGCCGACGTTGATCACTCCTTAAAGGATGCCCCATGGATTTAAATTCATTAAACATCGTTTACTTTTTTTTATCACGTTATAAGGTTTTTATTTCGTCTAGCTCATCCATTAAGCACTCGATCAAGAAATTTTTTGGCCGTTAAGTGTTTTGCCAGTTTGACTTTCCTTACTGATATCAGATCTTTTTCCTTTGTTATCGGAAAGGCAGCAACCATATGTACTACTGTAAGAAATGATTTTGTCTTAACTTTTTGTTTACTGCCTATTCTTTTGTATTGGCAGGGTATTATGTGAAATGTAATCGAAATGACGCTGAGACATTTGCAAAACCTTGGGCCGCTGATGTTTGCTGTGGGAATCAAACACGATCTTACCCTTTCCGTGGGCTTCCCCAGATTGCTGATACCACTTATAGATAGGTCAATAACACGGCTGAGAGAAAGGTGAAACGAAGGACTCGTATGATGGATGATGAACGCATTATCCCCGAAAAGGATAATAGCGTATTTGTTCCCTACTGCAGACACCAGTGGTCCGTAGCTTTTGAAATATCTCAGCACCATTATGATTTTGTTTTGTTATATAGAAGAAAAAGCGAAAATAATGAACGGAAATGAGACCATTATTTACTACAAAAAATCTTTTCAAAGTCTATTTTCAAGCCATAAGTTTCCTTTAGTATTTGAATCACATAAAACCTGTGGAGATAAATTTTTACAGTTATAGAATTCTAAGGTAGCAAGTGCGAAGAAGGCGTGGCTAAATATACTCTAAGAAGGAAATCAAAATCTCAGCTTCCCATGTTGACAGTCATTCACTTCAATTTTCTGTTCCTTCCGATATTATTACAGAGGCGCGTGTGGCGCAGTGGTTGAAGGCGCCACTGCGGCGCGCACGTGGAATACGCCCATGGCCCCACCAACCCTTCTATCCCTCCGGGGTCGGCAAATTGGCACCAGACTTGTCTGGTAGGAGAGCAGCACTGGCTCGATACATCGGCAGGCCACCGCGAGTCATTGTAAAGGCCAAATATGCATTCAATCACCTCCAACGAGAATTATTGAAGTCGAATGCGTGACGCATCCCTCAGGGATTGATCAACGCGGAGTGCTTTATCCTTTAGCTTTATCTGATATTATACTTTAAATACATCGTTTTCCCTTGTATATTTGAATATTTCGACATAAATTGTTTTTAATCAATGGAACTGTTTAGTCACCGCAATCTCGTGAGTGGTTTTGTCCGGCTTGTGTGGAAGTGTCAACACAGGTGCCCACGTGTCTCGTCTGCTCCCGACAGCACGACTACTTGGCGACGTGCAGGTTTTTTCTGAGCATCTTCCTTTTTGCTTTCCTATTATTTTTCTGTTCTTTTTTCACTTAAAAATTTGAAAGCCTTCTAAAAAATTATTCTGAAGGAATGTTTTCGTATCAATGAGTATTTCGAATTTTTTTTTTCGGAAAATTTTTATAAAACGCGAGATAAAATCACTACGGCATTTCTTTCAAGCTAATCATTGAACTGTGTTACAACTTCACAATATGAACTTTTTAATTTACCGTCTGTGACAATTTTTCACGGTGATGCTTAGGTATTTACAAGATCTCCGGACCGCAGGTTTCTGCGGTGTGGATTGAACCCGCTATTACCCTTTCCGGGGGCTATCGCGTTCACAACCACACCATGCGGGTCCCTCGTTTCTCTTGTCTCTCAGCCAGTTATCTATCAACCACTGCGATCAGCAATCGCCCGATGAAAACCTGTGGTCCGGAGTTTTGCAAATATTTCAGCATCATTGCGATTTTGTAGTTTTTCTTCTTTTTCCTTCTTCCTTCGACCTTGCACGTCTAACCTCTATAATTGTAAAGGTTTTTATATCGAAAAGTTTCGAAATTCTATGCAACATAGTGTAGTTCAAGAAACCTTTCATAAGGTTGCCAGATCAGTGTTATCATCAATTTTCTTACCAGAGTTTAGTCTAAGCAGCATAATTTCCTGACATCTGACTAAATATGAGTATTAATTTGTATTTTTATATTCTCAATGTTCTGGCGCTGTTCTTCAACTATTATATCTTACAGCAATTTATTAAACCTCCTTAATACATAGTTTGCGTGTATTCATGTAAAATCGTTGGGTTTCTGAAGGACCTTCGCACTCATGCATTGTACTTTTCCTCTTTGTTTCATAATTTTGTTTTTTTCTAGAAAATGCTATCATTTCTTCCACGTCGACTGCGTAGGTGATGCATCGTTTGATTCTTACAAAGACTTCATGTGCCGGGGTTGCGATCCCAAAGTGAGCTTATTGTTGTTGTTTGTGAAGATTTTGTCGATAGACATTCTGATTTTTCTTCTACGTTTTTGTACTACCCCGTTCTGTTCTGTTTGTTTCTTCCCGATGTTTTTTTCATCCAAATTTGTAATCTTATTATGCCCTAATTTTTGAGATCTCCCGTTATTCCTAGGCACTTCTTTGGTATATCAGTTGATTTTTCAGTTATTTGAACGACGAGTGATCGCTTACGGTGAATGCGACGATTATATTGAAGCTGACGATTCCGCTGACACGACTGAACATCACCATCATGGTCACCAAAACGGACAACACCCATCACATGGGCGAGATGCAAGGAAACCTGTAAAGCGAAAAGCCGAAGCACCACCACCGGTCGTATTTCCGATGGAAATGAACGCAGATCTGTGCAGGTATGTCGCTTTGTCGTTGTCGCTATTTCGCTTTTCTTCTTCGTTTTAAGTTGGGGCAGAAACCGCTCAACATATTCCATAAATGAAAGTCCGCTGATCTTCTTTATTTACTATGCTTGCTTCGGCATTTCTTCTCTTGGTTTCCTAGTCGTTCAAAGAATTGGTCGAGATCATGTATCGCTATGCAGTTGATGTTTCGAAGTCTGTCGTCTTCTGTCTTCACTATACTGAGTGTTGGTCGAGCGTGGGCTTCCCTGCAATTCCGACATAACTGAGCTAAGGCCTTCCTTGTTCCTTATCACATGCTGCTTCTGATTTGTTTGGATCTTAAGGGAACGGTATCCTCCGGAACCAGAAATCTTCCAGGACGGCAGGGAATTCTGCAACTAGTCGACCGAGCCAAGGTGGACCATTTCGTTAATAAGAAAATTTGAATAATTGCTTGGATATTTGGATGGCTCGTCTTCACTGGTTGTGCGGACTCCGGCAAAATTTGCATTTTTTCGGACCTTTGCTGGCTTAGCCATTATGGTTCACTGGACTCCCCGGGTTAGCCTAGCCAATTTTATGTGCCAGGTCGTCACCACCGTACACACTCAGTCGTCGTTGTGGATCAGTGGGAGGTTTACCACCATGCACTCATTTGATACCAGGATGATGATGGATCCCGGTAGACTTGGACTAAATAAGGAGGAAAGATAAAGCGATCGGCGTTGACTTATCATTCCCTAAGGTATGTGCCATTTATTCGACCTCATCAAACATCACTGAGGTTATCGAATGCATATTTATCCCATATCAAAGCTTGCGCGTGTCCATCGATGTGTCGAACCAGTGCTGCTATCCTGCAAAACGAGTTTGCTACGATGGAAATGGATGGCGGTGAGCCTGTGGTGTGGGAACGAATCAGCGACCACATGAGCATTGCAGGGCACTTCTAACCACTGCACTTGGCCCGCCTGTTTATTCGTTTATGCTCGTTTACACTTTTTCTCTCAATACTCATTGGTACTAGTCTTCGAGAGAGAGTTTTTCAGGGCGATGTTGGACGAATTAGAATGTCAACCGGGTGTTGGCCCGTTTCTGGAACCGGTCGATTTGGATCTTGTCCCTGGATATCGTGAGACAATTGCTAATCCCATTGATATAGCGTCAATCAGGAATCGAATAGATGCACTGTGGTGAGCGGCGGTATTAATCCCTTCTTCTCATTTTTTATTTACTGTTTACTACATGAATCGTTATGACTTATATTCTAGGAGAGCGTTTCATTATTCGGATGTGATCTTTTCTAGAATAGAGGTTATTAGATATATTTATAGATAGTTATATTTATAGTTATGAAACACCGGACGATTTTGCTGCGGACATGGAATTGATGTTCAGCAATTGTCGTACTTTTAATGAAGATGATTCTCCTGTCGGAATTGCTGGTGGGTGGAGTTATTCGTTTTCTTTTTTTTCCGGTTTTTATTCTTTTACAAGGGGAAAGAGGGTTTTCTTTACGAACAAAGTTAGAAACGACTTACACGCATTAGATGTTTTTATGTTGTCCTTCAAGCTTTTTCTTTCCTTGTTGTCTGTTTTTTTTTTCCTAGTACGGTTGTCTTAGAGTTTGTGTCGGTCATGGAAACAGCAGAGAATGTATCGGTTTTTAAAATTTATTTGTATACGTACACATACACATATATTTGACACTTGACACTTGAATGGCCCGTCCTCACTGGTTGTGCAGACTCCAGCACAGTCTCCATTTCTCGGAGATTTGCTGGTTAAGCCACTGTGGTTCCCTAGAATCCCGTGGTCAGCCTGGCCAAAGTCTGGCTCAAATCTTCATCACCACAGGCAGTCGCAGCTCTCGTGGACCAGAGGAAGATTTACCACCATATGACTTTGATACCAGGACGGTGGTGGATCCTGGTATTACTTCACTCTTAGCTGAGTTTCCTGATAGAGACGCCGGACTCTTTCTCACCTTGGGTTTTTATATTTCATCATGTTTATGTTTTTCCTCATCGTATTTTGTGGGGAAGCACCAGGAAAGCTTAAATCTGTTGCATCGTATGAGCCGTAGGTGTTCGCTAAGGTGTGTTGGTTGAGGGACACTAAGAACATCATAATTTTGGTCATTCAATAAACGCTGCCGGAGGGCTGGGTGTAGTGGTAGATGTAAAATACCACTCAATGAAACCCACTTATTGCATCAAATATTAAAATATCCATTCACCCCTTCTCTATCCCCCTTCTCTACCATGAACATGCTCAGCTCATCCACTTGGAAAATCGCGTGCTACGTAGCCATACGACTAACTACCATTAAATTTCATAATTTAGGAACATACATGTGGCTGTCACGAAAATACCATAAAGTAGCATAGAAAACCCTACGAAATCTGGTTTTTCAGGTGCGACACTGCAGAAATTCTACCACAAACGCTGGCGGCAGTTGAAGTATAACTTTAGCAAACGGTTAAAACGTATGCGTCATTCGCTATGAGGTTTTGCTTACTTCGAGAGAAAAAAATGAAAAAGAATTCTACTCACTGTAACGGGGCTCGTGCCAACCACCCAGCTGGCATGCTGATCGTCTTCTATCCTGCTTGGGACGAGCGGGTGTTATCTATCGAGAATACTGCCATCTCTTTGGTTGCTTTCTTAGCATATTTAGACTACTGTAATCCATAAAAACATAATGCTTCTATCGTCACGATTCTCACTGGTTTCTTCCTCTGTTGCTTTTTGTGTTGCTAATCCTCCGGCATTTAAGAAGGATATTAGCATTATTTAACGATGCCTAGTGGCCGAGCCAGATTTGGCTAACTTATCTAACAATGTTTTCCTTTTGTAATTCTTTCGTCGTCTCTTTCTTACTGTATGAATTCGATTGGCAATGATTATACTATCAACTTGAACTC
This sequence comes from Angiostrongylus cantonensis, assembly GCA_009735665.1. Taxonomy (NCBI): domain Eukaryota; kingdom Metazoa; phylum Nematoda; class Chromadorea; order Rhabditida; family Metastrongylidae; genus Angiostrongylus; species Angiostrongylus cantonensis. The sequence continues at coordinate 887,720 of MQTX01000202.1, forward strand.
AGCGGAAATTAATACTTTTACCAGAATTTTAATTAATTTATCCTTCTTTGTACTCGTTATTTTTCCATTTTTTCTCCTTTCTGGTTCTCTCTTTCTTCCCAACATTGATTTCAATTAATCAGAGCTAAAATGCTCCAGTTTTGCTTTATATCTTTCTTGGCTTTGAATTTTTCTAACGTGCATTCCTTGTATACGATGTATATGTATATATCTATTGGCAGTTATTTTTTCTGTACACGACCTAACAGCAATATCGATTGAACTACCGTATACTCACCTTGAAATGCTTCTCAATGGTGCATTTTGATTTCTCCTTTACTTTATTGTTGAAAGGATTAACTGTGTTTTAGTCCAGTATTATTTTGACTCTTTCGTATACTGCCGCCCATTGTCATCAGCTTTAACACCTCTAAAGCGTCTCCGGAATGTTTTTTAAGTGCTTGGAAAACTGATTTGTCAAATTTGCTAGCATTATTTTTCTTTCTTAAGTCTATTCGCCCCATCCCTCTCCTCATCATTCGCGACATCCATTTTTTCTTCGTTCTTTTTTTTTTTGTTTGAAATTCGGTGTATATGTGGGGTTTATTGTGAATCTTTGTTCTATTGTCTCTGTCATTCTTTTCATGTGAGCTAATAAATTGCTCCATATATTGTTGTGTGATATGCTAGAGCTTTTAGCGATTTCTTTTGGGATATGTTAAGCACAGCTTCTTCAGATATGCGCAAATATTATAAGAGACAGGAAAGCTGACGGTAGAAACACGTACTTTTCGGTCTTCCAATTCTATAGTTTACATAAAACTGCAACGATCACACCAAATTCTATCACCTTTATCAGTTCTATCGCATGTTATTTCTTTAATCACCAAGTCACTCATTTCGGTACTGCTGATCTCCCTCCATTCGTCCTCTGTCACGCGCTAAAACTGCCCACTAGTCTTCAATTTTAGGAGAGTTGAAGAACAGTGCGTTTTTGTTGCGGAACCCTTTATATCCACTAATTGTGGTAAAGTAAACACTGATAATCTTAACCGTTTTTGTTTACTGCCTACTCTTTTTTAATGGCAGGGTATATTGCGAAGTATAAATTTAATGAAGCTGAGATATTTGCAGAACTCTGGAACGCAGGTGTCTATGGTGGGGAACGAACGCGCTATTGTCCTTTCCGGGGAGTAATGCGCTCACCACCAGACCATGCGGGTCCTTCGTTTCGCCTGTCTCTCAGCTAGTTCTATCGATCTTTTTGCCATCAGCAATCAGCAATAAACACTGATGGTTTGCCTGATCGTGTCATTCCATAGCTTTACTTTTGACTGAGGTTCCGGAAGAAGATTTCGATGTCCTCAGATTAGGGAGCCATGCTGAGAAATGCGGATTATCCAGCTGCTACATATCGACAGCGTCGCAGTTCTACACCCATGAACACCCGTTAGCTGAGGCGGTAAGCTATACTGCGTGCGCTGTAAGTTAAACTTCAAAGACTGAACCTACATTTACTGTTTATGTGCGAATTTAGTGTAGTGATTTTCCACCGTGAATATCCAGAGAACAGCCCAACGTTCTATGCCTGTGCATAATTCAAGTATGGTAAAAGTGTAGCTTATGGTAAAGCTATCCTGGAAATTTCAACTAACTGAGTATAATGTTAACTTTCTATTTATTGCTTCCTGCTGTTTTTTACGTAGGATATCACGTGAAATATAAGTGGTGTTATGGTGAGGTATTTGCAAAACATGGGCTGGGCTCCAGGCCAGATTCGGTGTCACTGTAAGGCAGAAGATTGGCGGAGAGAAAGGTAGAGCAGCGACCTCAGTGGTAGAATAGAGGATAATGCTTCTCGGAGCTGATCAATCCCTGAGACATGCACCATGCATTCGACTTCATTAAGCATTGTGCTATGACTTGCGGTGACCTACCGATGTATCGATCCAGTGCTGCTATTCTCCAGGAAAAGTCTGGTACCAATTTGCTTACCCCGGAGGGATGGAAGGCTTGGTTGACCAAGGAGTGCAGGGATAAATCCCATGTGTGTTGCAGGGCGCCTCCAATCACACCTTAGTGGTGTAGTGGGTAAAACGTGAACACTCGGAAAGAGTATTAGTGGGTTTGAATCCGGTCAGGGGTTCGTCCTTTGCAAAAGTCTTTAGTGCTTGCATTTCAGGGAGTACATTTGAAGCTGACTCGGTTGTGATAACGATGGTGAATCACGACATGCCTATGCGCCAAGTGAACGTGGGCTTGAGGTGCATTAAGAGAAGGCGTAGTTTTGGGTTGCTCGTAGGTTTTGTTGACGTTACTATATCGCTCCAAGTTTTTGGTTCGTAGTTCTTGTGTTGTGATCACTTTCGCAGATGGTCTAAGTGAAAGTTGTCTGAGCTTTATAGTGGTGTTGGTTTTGGACACCTTACTAATACCATAGACCTGAGGACTATGCTTAAGGCTTAGGGGTAGGATTTATACCTCACCCTAAAGCGTCGGCATAAAGTTCATAATTACGTTCAAAGGCTAAGTTAACCTATTTCGGAGGGTCACTCGAAGCTTGAGGTCTCAGATTTAGGAAGTGAGCAGGTATTTCATACAAAGACGGCTTGCGGAATGAGTTCTGTTATGTTGCCTTTGTACACTACTATTTTTAAAACATTTTCTCATCGATTACCATAAGAGGAGGGTGGGGTGAGGAGGGGGAACTGGGATAGCGTTTCTCTGGCTTTGTTTGGAGGTAGCGGTATGAGTAGTTGGATGTGATATGTTAAAAGTGTCGAACTGTCTTGAAATAAGCACAACTGGCTAGTGATAGTGAGTCGCATATGATTTCATGATTACGATAACAGGGAAAGAGAGAGTGAGAGAGGGAGAAGGAGAAAGATAGGGGGAGAAACAGAGAGAGAGAGAGAGAGAGAAATGGAGAGAGGGCAGGAAAGGGAAGGAAACGGAGAGACAGAAAGGGTGAAGGTATGGATGTGGGGAAGGAAGAAAGATCTACTTATTTTTCTTCCACTATTGAGCTGTTTTGCATTACAATATGTTCGTTTTATGATTAAAACCTGTATTTTGTCTAATTTTATAAGTTTTTTTCTTTTAACGTGTCAGTTGCTTATTTCAAATAATAGACTCGTTCAAGATTCCAGTAGGGCTCACTCGTTGTCTGTCGTTTCTGTGTGTATGAGGTCCGTGCGCATGGGTTAGCGATTTTTAGAAGTGACAGCGTATTTATTGGACGAAATACAGACGTAGATGCGCTGCACAATTACTGTGAAAATAAACATATTGGTTCCGTTTCGAAGAAACATGTTTTCTCAGGCCGACAGTATGTGCAACGGAATCTCGGTAGCGTGCATATGTGGCCGGAAACAAAGTCACTTGATCATTTAGGTTTAGACAGTTTAGACTTTTTACTTCTGTTTAGCATCGTTGAAGGGCCTGTGATTTCCTCTACACCCATCCCGAGCTGCAGTTTCGTAGCCATTAAAAATGGCTATTTGCCGCGCCAAGTTCCGCGACTCTTCTCTCTGCTCCCTTCCTGTGCACACGTTGGTAGCCGTTCGAAACATGTTTCTCACAAGCGCCCTTTTCGTGTGAGAGGGGTGAGAGGAGAGGTTATCACGCGTGATATTGGGCAGTATATAAGACTGCTATTTTGATGGGACAGGCACATTACGTTTCCATGTGAACACTGCGCGGTTGGTCTCCACATAACATATCAAGTGGAAGGCTCATAGAAAGCGGTGAGTGTGCAAAGACTCTGTGTTCAATGTGATTGAAATTTTGGTTTGGCATTTTCTCTGTTTGGTTATGGAGGTGTTTGGCCATGTAGATTGCAGTCAACGTGACCTTCCCAGGCTCTGAAGAAGGCGAAATCCGCCGAAACATCAGCTTGTACGTAAATAAAGAAATAAAATAACACCTCGTGTTTTCTAAACAGAAGTAAAAATACTTATTCCATCAATGCCGAGGTTAATGGAAAGTCGGACGTGGGAGTTTAGACTTTGTTTACTTTTTTATTTAGCGCCTACTACAGTCTTCACAGCAGGGTATTATGCGAAATCAACCACAATGATGCTGAGATATTCGCAAAACTTGTACCCCAAGCCAGATCGAACCACGATTTCCCTTTCGGGAGCCCTCGCATTACACACTGCGCCATGGAGGCCCAGGTTCTGGGTTTGTCTCAGCTAGTTTTCTATCTACCATATCTATATCTATCTATCGACAATCACCTGTCAACGGGATTGATCTGGGCAGCCTACATCGGCATTGAACCCTGTTATGCTGAGGCTTCAGAAGCCAGCTGAGAGAAACACAGAGCAAGGGATTCTGTAAATCTCTGCTGGAAATAAATTGCCTGGAATTCTTTCCTTTGAACTCCGAGCTGCTACAGAAAGCATAAAAAAGGCACAACTCTAGGACCCGATTATGTGATAATCGATTTCCTCAGACTTGGAGTTCACAATTCACATGTACTTTTCTCAAACGATATGACATCCTACGTTTAAAAGGAAGAAATTTCAGTTCATTGAAGGACGTCACATACAGTCATCCAGCCTAAGAAAGGTGGGTCTTCGAACGAGTCTTTGTAACTATCGTCATTATGCTAGCTGAGCTTACTCTGCAAGCTCTTCACGAAAATTGTCCAGTATTTCGCCGGAGAATTTCATGGACCACATCCAAACCGTGTCCAGGACCGTTGAAGTTTCTTCGACAGCTTCTTCTTCGACTCTTCACCATACCCATAGAAGAAGGGGTTTGACAAGACAACACATTGTCGTCAAAGCTGTTCAATGCCGCACTGCAGTTGATAGTGAAGTCACTCTATTGCGAAGAGAAAGAAATGCGTATTGATGGGAGGTTGCCATCAAATCATCGTTTCGCCGACTATCTCGTCGTTTTTTCAAGAAGTACCGATGAAAGAGACATGAAAGTCATTGAACACAACATAGTGGGAAAAAGGATTGGACTGCGCATAAATAGAAAGAAGACCTAGTTCATGAAAAGCCTATGGTGCAGAGTGGATTTTTAGGGAGGTTGTTCGATGCAAATCGGTGCTCGCTCCTTTCAATACTTCTCTTGCATCAATGTTAACGCACTTCCCCACCTTAAAGTGATTCAGAATAGAAAGAACTCGCAAAATTTTTCCATTTGCTCTGTCATGAAGAAAGCATATTTTTAGTATTTTTATGGAATTAGTCCATTAGCCAGACGCACGCCCCATCTTTCACACTTAAGCTGTGTGCCTTTTTCTAAATAGTTGCGCGTCAATTTTCCTAAAATGTTGAGAACATGAATTACAGGATGAAAGCACGAAGCGTTTGGAATTGATAGACCCTTAATGGATCCGCCATATCTTCGATTTTATTAAGCTTGATAGAGGTAACTGAATATATGGCAATGACGTTCCGTGGCCTATCGATGTATTAAATCAGGTTACTATCCATTCAAATAAGTCTTTTGCTTGTTAACCCGGGAGGGAAGAAAGCTTCTTCAGCATGAGGCGCGTGATCGAACAAGGAACGACCCGCTGTCCTTTGCAGAACACTAGAGACCTTAACGCTATACGCTGTAAAGCAAGCAAAAAAAAACGTGTACATATGTATATGAAACACTTATTAAACGTACATATATATAAATAATAAGCATTTCAGAGTGGTTTCTACCGCCTGCAGAAGGACAAACGAACAGCGTTTTAGCGTTTTAGTGGTTGCCTAAAGGATAAAGGATAAAGCTCTCGGCGTTGTTTAATCCCTGAGGGATGCGCCTATCGTTGGAGGTGATTGAATGCATATCTCGCCTTTACAATGACTCGCGGTGGCCTGCCGATGTATCGAGCCAGTGGTGCTATCCTTCCATACAAGTCTGGTACCAATTTGCCGACCCTGGAGGGATGGAAGGCTTGGTGGGCCATGGGCGCATTGCACGTGCGTCTCGAAGTGGCGCCTCCAACCACTGCGCCACACGCGCCCTTAGTGGTTGCCTAAGCCGAAGAAATTGATGTTGCTAATGCGTTGGTGAGTTTATCACAACCGAATCCATGCACTTATTTGTGTTTCGTTTGATTCCTATCGTGGTGTTGGTGATTATATGGTGGATTATGAAATCAAAAACCATAAGTTGCCACAGGGATCGATTCCACGTGCGTGTCGCAGTGGCACCTCCAACCACTGCGCCACACGGGCCCATGGTTGCCACAGTAGGAGATGAAATACTCTTAAGCTCATCGCCAATTATGGGTCATCCGGATATCTCGTTTACAAACTAAAATAGGTCTACTTACTAGTACTCGTATCTTTAGTCGTTCTAGGCAACCCAGACACAGCTTAGGGTAGATCAGCAAAATTCGTTTTTGGTTAGTAAAGAATAGAATAATTGTGAAAAGCGTGAAAATGGTCTTAGTTTTTAAGGCTTTTATGGATTAAAAGCCATTTGAGAAAAATGTGAAATGGAAATAGATGCTGGCACCGATATTTCAGTCTAGCACCAAATATTTATTAATGGAAATACGGCAGAATTTCGCTAATAACTATTGAACTCATCCAACCACAATGATGCTGAGATGTTTGAAAAACTCGGACCCCAAGCCGGATTCAAACACCGTTGGTACCGCTGAGGACTTTGCTTTGCTTTTCTCTCAGCCAGTTTTTTGCTCTAACGGTGCAATTGGTAATCACCTTTCAACAGAAATGATCTGGGGAACACAAATAGGTAGTGATAGGTAATGCTACTGTTAAGGTAAAAAGTGGCTGAAAAAAAGGCGAAGCGAGGGTCTCAGTGGTGCAGTCGGTAACACTTGAGCCCCGAAAGGGAAATCGAGTGTTCGAATCTGAAGTGGAGCCAGAGTTTTGCAAGCATCTTAGTATCATTGTGGCTATGTTTCTCACAATACCCTGCATGAAGAATGATAGGCAGTAAATAAAGAACTAAACATAACGAAATAATGCTAGAACAAATACGACGCATTACGATGCTAGAACGAATAGTTGGAGTTACAGTAAGCTACAAGGTTAGCTATTCTTATTGTTGATTCAATACACCGCATTAAAACTACGACGATTTTTCCTTCAATGTCGTCAATAATATTTAAATGACCTGCAAAGTTTCGATTGTGGTGCGACACTGTGCACTTCTTTCATGTACTTCTGTAACAGCAAAGCTGTTGAAAGGTGTGCTGTAGAAATGAAACCATGAGATCACACCAACGACGACAAATGGTGGCTTCACGGAGTAACGTGTGCATTGTGTAAACACAAGGAAGCGGCATCATCTGTGTTAAACAATTTGGGCAGTCTTTTGGAAATAACTGAGATGGAGAGGACTCTCACCGTATTGATCCTACCCGTGGTTTTATGCAAATTTTTACTGGTTTTAGCTGTCCACTATGCCGTCGACATTGCAGTAATTTTAAAGCATTTCCACGTATTGACCTAGAAAATGAAAAGGTCTCAGAAAAACTCTAAGCACGGAAACTGGATTTTATTTGGCATTCAATTTATGTCTCGTATAAAAGTAGAGGCAACTGGCAAAGGAAATGGATTGTTAATGAGTAATATGTCATACTTAGCCTCTCCATTTAGACTTGCACGTCATGGTTTTGCTTTCTGTAATAATCGTGATCCTATAAGGTGACATGAGCGCACGTGGCGCAGTGGTCGGAGGGGCCCTGCAACAGAAACATGGAATTGATCGCCGTGCCCATGGCTCACCATGCCTTCCATCCCTCCGGGGTCGGCAGATTGGCACCAAAATTTTCTGGGGGGATAGTAGCACTGGTTCGATACATCGGCGGGCCACCGTGAGCCATTGTAAAGGCCATATATGCATTCCATCACCTCCAAACAATGCATAATGAAGTTGAATGCTTGGCTCATCCCTCAAGGATTGATGAACGCCGAGAGCTCTACCGCTTTCATTAAGGTGACAATGCACCAAAGATTGGCTGTAGCATTTCATAGAAATGATACGCGTTAAAGCCTAGATATTTCGGCACTTGGATGGCACGTTTTCGCTGGTTGTGCGGCCCCCAGCATCCTCTTAGCTGGGATTCCTAATGGAAAAACTGGTCTCATTCTCAGCTTGGGAGGCCCTGCCAGGAAGATGATTCCTCTCGCTGTGCACCGCAGTCCTACATCCAGAAACACCTCCCAGCCATGGTGAGGCGCTAAACCATTAGATGAAAAGCTTAGATACCTTATTTTACACGAAGAGAATACATCAAATTTGCAATATGTTCACAGCAGTGTAATACACTGAAGTAGAGATGTCACGACAAGTGATACACCGAAGAATACGCCAGTCGTATCCAAACGTGACATTGGAAAAGAGTAGAAAAATCTTCGTGTTCCGTTGAGTATTTTAAAACAGATGAACATCTATTTAATCAACCAATATGTGCAATTTATGTATGCACAATTTTCAAGCTCACCGTCGCTTAACCTTGGTAGCAAAATGATCAACAATGAATGTTGATTATATATGTACACTTTATGTATTTCACTAATTGTACAACTATATTGTAGGAAGAATAATGCATACACAATCTGTTGATAATATTGCGAATTAGGTGGAAAGCTGATTGAGAGAAAGGAAAAGCAAGGACCTCAGTGGTGCGACGAGTAACAAGTGAGCCCCGCATAGGGCAACCTAGAGTCCGAAACTGGTTTGGGGTCCAAGCTCTGCAAATTTCTCAACATCGTAGTGATTACAAACTCTCTTGTAGCTCTTTTTTTGGCACCAAGCATCCATTTTTGAAAGTTGACAGTATAATTTCAGCTTATTAATACTGCCTACTCTTTTTAATGGCAGGTTATATATTGCGAAATATAACTTTAATGATGCTGAGATATTTGCAAAACTCCGGACCGCAGGTGCCTGCGGTGGGAAAAGAACGCTCTATTGCCCTTTCTGGGGAGTAACGCGTTCACCACCACACCATGCGGGTCCTTCGATTCGCCTGTCTCTCAGCTAGTTCTATCGATCTCTGTCTTCAGTAATCACCCTTTAGCAAGTTGCCAGTATAATTTTTCTTGGTATCTCTTTTCCGTATTTTTAATTGCTGATACCTGTTAAAGCAAATGCAAATAAGTGCATTCGCGCCGTTATAGAAAATCCATGGTAAACTCGTCCAAAAGAAGGTGATCGGACTAGCGCTAAATAAGGGCTCCAAGTATCGCCAAAGAATAAAATCCAACGCGCAAAAAACACAGTAGACGAACACCTGGAATTTCTGTAAAGTTGGTGAGAAGGAATTGGCTTCAAACAAACAGATGGAAACTGAAAATGAAGTGCAAAAAAGAAGGGAAGAGAAAGAATGCCACGTACATTGATAGTGACGACGTTGTCTATCTTTTTCGTAACGCCCTAAAAGAATTTCGTATCGAAAACTTTCAAGCCTGAGGGATTTCTTGCAACCTAACACAACTGGAACGTGTCAAAATATTTCAAAAAACTCAACAAACTAGTAATTGCTAAGGCGTTGTTCAAACCTTGGTCTTCAGAGTGTAAAAAATAATCGAATAGCACACAAACGAGCATAGAATAAACGGAACAGTTGAGTAATCGTCTAAATTTGCAGGTGATTAGTGAAGCTAAAAAAGTAATGAGGTGTGCGAATAAGTTCTGTCGAGCTTTTAATGCACCACACAAATTCGATAACAACTTTGTCTGACTGTTTTCCCTTACGGTCACCAGTCTATGCCTCATTTGACCAACACATCTATGAAAATTGTTTTGTATATAACCATAGTGATGCTGAGATACTCGCAGAACTCCGAACCGCAGGTGTCTGCGATGAGGAACGAACGCACTATTACCCTTTCCGGAAGCTAGCGCGATCGCCACCATACCATGCGGGTCCTTCATTTCGCCTCTCTCGGCCACCTGCGATCCGGAAGTATCTCAGCGTCATTGTGGTTGTATTTCATATAACAACCCGTCTTGAAAAACTGTAATAAGCAGCAAATAAAAAGTCAACATTGTGATTTCAACTACAGCTTGGGCTTAACTGGGTTCAATTCAGATTTGGGCTTACCAGATCAATCTTGTTGATGGGTGAATGCTAATGGCATTGGTAGGTAGAAAACCGGCATAGAAACTGTCAAAACCAAGGACTTGCATTGTATGGTGGTGAACGCGTTAGCCGCCGGAAAGGTTGATAGCGCGTTCGAACCCCAGCGCAGGCACCTACGCTCTGGAATATTTTGCAAATATCTCAGCATCATTACGGTTGTATCTCACATAATACCCGGCCATGAAAAAAAAATTAGAGTAGTGACCAAATAAATGTGAACATTGTGTCTTGTATTTGGTATACTGCAGCTTAGAAGCACAGCTTCTTTATACCAATTTGATCAAAAACATCGCCCAGTGGCAGCAAATTGTCGTAGTTCCATGAAAACTTCTTTCGATAAAATTTGTGTCGAGACCAGCTAGTCCATTGTGATATGGTCAAGATTGGAAAAGCAGTGTGGATGGAAGCAAAAATGATCTAAAAATATTTGAGATGGATGATGGATGTAATTGGAGTTGTGGCATTTGGTGGGTCGTGATCGAAACTCTGTCACTACCATTTTCAAGCAGAAAAAAAATTTCTTGACCAACCGTTTTGCTTCTTCCTGTGAAGAAAGTCGATTCATGATACGGAAATACAACATTGAAAAGTCGATGTACTGCAAGCAGGATGCCATAAATGCTCGAAGAAATCCATGCACCAGTCATTATGGAGCCAAGGAACTGCAGCAGTTACAGATGTAAAGCGTTTAAGACTTATCTAGTGAAAAATCCTGCTAACAAACTCTTCATTTTTCGATGGATCTCGATTTGATGGCATAGAAGGTTACGAGGGCATAACTGAGTATTTCGTGTAATAGACAAGGCATAGAGCGTTTGGCGTCGATCTGTCTCTTAGTGGTGAGTCCTCAGTTATGCATTTGGCTCCAATAAGCAATGTGGATGGGATAAATTCATGTTTGGTTTATAAATTCACCTGTATAAGGCTGCCGATTTATAAAGGTGGTGTTCTTGCTATCCCAGAAACCAATCTAAGGCCAAATTTATGTGGTTTCGCCAATTCTTACATATTAACCCAAGAAGCAATGACGCAGAAAAATCTGCTCATAATCATTAACACTATCGTCCACTTTGTTCAAAACACGTATTATCTGTTTCCTCTATAAAAACTGCTGGAGAAAAAATGAAGAAAATTATAGTTTATTTACTCTATTTAATAAGCACGGCATTTCCCATTCCAACATCAGCGAAACTCCACTGAATGCATGTCCTATGAGCTGTGCAATATCGCAAAGTAATATGAAGAACATGATCTGGTACGACGTCCACTTTGAGAAGCTCTCATGAAGTCGAATCGCCTTCAACAGATTGGTGATTATGGTTGATCACATGACTCGGGAAGAATAGAACGAATATGTAGAGCTCACTATGGAAGCAACAACACCGAGTGTCAAAAATGATGTGGCAAGTATGGTGTTGGCGAAACCGTACCAAAATGGTGGATAGTAGGTACAGTCAAGTTTATCGTCCAATTGCTCACCGTGCATCTAAAACTTTCTTCACCAGATTTCTTAAAAATCGTTTGTTCTAAGCATTCGATTAAACTACAGAATTCACCGCTTTTTCGATAGCTCATTTACAAGAAAAGAAACTCAGTGGAAAACATATCACATTTCCCAACTCAATGGAAAAGAATATCGTGCACAGGCAGTAGATTACTAGACAAATGGAGATTAAAATCCTGAATTATTCTTCGTGGTTCATTAACAGCGGTCATTCAAGTAAGTGCATTTGTATGTTTCTCCTCTCTGATATTTCTAAGGGGCTCAAATAGCTCATTTACTAACGATGCCGAGATATGATGCTAACTTGGTTCAATGCTGATTTGCACTTTCAGATCGTTAGGATAAAAACTGACTAAAAGAATGACAGATCGAACGCATCGACAAGTGCACTGGATAACACCTCAGTCTCCGAAAAAGGTGGTCGCGAGCTCGAAGCGCACCGAATGATTTGCGTTTTGCTCATTTCTCGGAATGACTATAGTTGTACTTTACACAATATCATGCATGGAAAAGAACAGTAGGCGGCGAATAGAAGTTAAACATTGTGGCGTCATTTACTGGTTCGTTTGGATGAAATCACCTCCAGAAATATGATCGATTATGACGATCTCATTAAAAGATTGATAAGATAGAAAAGATAAAAGAACAAAGCTCTCGGCCTTGATCGATCCCTCGGGGCTACGTCATTCATTCAACTTCATTAGGTATCGTTAGAAGCGATTGAAAGCATACCTGACTCCGACATATTCGTGGTGGTTTACCGATGTATCTGCTCATTGTTGCTACCCTCTAAGGCAAGAACGGCAATAGTCTCCCTATTTCGGAGAGATGAAAGCCTTGGTGAGCTCCGGGCGCTGGCTCGACTCCATGTGTAGAAAAATGAAATAATTCGCCCGCATCGGTACTTTGACATGCATTTTCGTTTTAAACTCAGTTTCGCTATCATAACGTTTTAAACTCAGTTTCGCTATCATAACTTGTGTAACTTTAAGAAAGAACTACCTCAAAAGACAAATATATAGTGAAATCTTCTTAGCGATCCACCGATAGCAGTGGTGAAAACAAGGTATGGGTTTGGTAAGCTTATATTGGCAACCGAAACGACTTGTGGTAACACACCATTTCCTAATCAAGCATTTGCCATTTTAAAACTGACACCTGTTAGAATCGCAGATATCTAGACAATGGAAAATCAGCAACGCCTTATTGCTGTACAAGAATAGAGATGCACACAATAAGAACTGCTACTGCCTAGTCTGCTTGATGTCCGCAATGTATAAGATCGTTTTTTGAAATATTTTCAACATGGTTATAAGACGGTGGATGGTCACACGATTAAGCAAAATTTCAATCATTATATCCATAATTTTCTTTGCATTTCTCTGCTTACACGAGGTTGTTATACAACTTTATTCGACAAACGTATCGACGTCTTCGTCTTCCACAGAGCAAATGATCCGAGTCGATGCCCACAGCGGATTGTCTTCTCGATGTGGTGTCTTCGTCGTGGTATCGAGTCGAACCTTCTTCATTGGAGCACCGCTCAAATGAGGCAACCAGCGCTCTTTCATACGGAATAATTCTTGACTCATCGCTGACTGATAATGATTTCTTTTCATGTCTAAAATCTATCCTGCAGCAGTCGGTATTAGAATAGATGGCACAAAGCGGAATAATACTATACAAGACGAACTTTCACTTAACTTCGGCATAAGCTGAAAAATCTAAAAAAAATTTACTCACTATCTACGCTGCGATTAAGTAGGAGTCGGTTTAGTGCAGTTTTACATCCGTGCTTTTTTTAGTCCTCTTCTCTATCAATCCAGCGAAGGTGCGCTGCACGGCATGTTGCACATTGTTGTTGGGACGGTTATCAGGTCCAGGCTAACCAATCTATTTTTCCATCGGATTTCAGTAATTGGCACGATACTTGCGCAGAAAGATAAAGTACACAAACTTCGGGATGACAAGCTCGTTTTTTGAAAGTTAAAAATATTCGTCATAAGCCCTTTAATGCTTCCAACACCAAATTGGCCACTCTACAACTACAATTTCAACAGAGGCATGGAAAAGCTTGGAAGCAATACTTTCTCATCAAAATTGTTTTCCTCTAGGGATTTCTACTTTATTCGTACGCGATTGTAAGGAAATGGGAGTCGGTAGCCGAATCAGTTTTTCTTTGACGGTGATGTCTTTCTTGTATAACACTATCATGCATGCCATCGGTGGAACGAATGTTAGACGATCAGAAATCACTTGTAAAGCTTTCATTGAACCTGAAGGATATGATAGACAGCAGCGACATCCACTTTGTTTGCTAACCACATTGTTTTTGCAACATTAAACACTCGTTAAGTGAAAATTTGCTCTGTGGTTGAATCCAAACCCAATGATATTAATGACGGACTCCATACTCGTCCTCAACACAGCGAACGTCGCCTGTTTTATCTGTCTGAAGCGAAATAAACTGGGAAAATGACTCGGTTTAAGAGCAGTAGAAAAGGAAGTGAATGACACGGAACGCTAATGCAAGCACTGAAGATTTACTGAGACTGCAAAGAACACAGTGGTCGGTGCCTCTCCTTTGATTCCTCTCTTCTTTAAGCATTCAAAAGTCTGAAGGCTTCGGAACTATCATCATGGAACGGCAGATGCAAGAGTTACTGGGTATACTAGCCGTTCAGCGTGGTGAATGCTTCGTAAATGTGAATGTGTGAAGGAGATTGATTCCTATATGACGTGAAACGGTAATTATTAATGCGTAAAATGCTGTAGCATGCGCTCTAAGGAAGATGATGGAATCACCAGGCACATGAGGAAGATACCCAAAAGCTGTCCGAAAGAAGGTAATTCTTGGTTTTTATGGCATAAAACATAGATCTCGAAGATCACAGAGCTCAAAGGAAGCGATAGTGCGTAATAACGACGCGTGGAACTTCGCTAAACCCCGCCCAAATTGGGGTGCAATCAGAAAGATGTCACACGACAGATATATGGTAGACGACACTGAAAATGTTTTAGCGGAAATAGCTTTCTTCTGTGCTTAAATTCAAATATCTCTTGCGGAAGTTCTCTTTGTTTCGAGGAGCGTTTAAACACTGTGTATTTGTTTGGAAGGCTTTCTAATCGGGTCGAATGAAGAGCGCACATTTATGGGAAATGAGTAGATAGCGGGATAGTTGTGACGCCGTTTACTATAAACACGGTGTAGTCTCAGGTTCACCAAGCCTCTCAACCCTCTGGGCTTGGGAACTCGGTGTTAGACCTGCTTGGGAAAAGCTGATTGTTTGCAACCCAAGTTAGGAAGGAGACTCCAGCTAGGCTGTCTTTGGATTCTACTGAGAATCCACTCTACTAAAACTCAGTGACGTACATGGAAAAAACTATCCTAATCCTCAATCAAAGTAGAATCTACATGGGAGTGGTTTGAAGACCTTCGTCGGGGACAGATGCGAAAACGAATCAAATGCGAGAACTGTCGGGACATCTATTGCAGATGTGAAAATGGGCAGGATAAAATAAAATAAGCGAATGGTATATAGTTATTGAAATGACATAGATGGCAGAATGATAATAGTGCTCTATTTCTTCTGTCGCTCTGTGATTCCTGATTTCATTATTTTCGACACTCTTATGAGTACCCTGTGTGTATGATCACGAATCGTTCTGTCGGAAACAGGCGTCAAGGAAACAAGGAATCACTGTTCGGAAATCTTTCGTTTTTGTTAGGATGGTATCGTCACCTTTCAAAATGAACTGTGCATGTCCCTCCTTAGATTTCTTAACTACTGACTGAGTGTCTGTGCTTGATTTCAACAGCTCGAAAAGGAATAAGGATAAAAAAGTATAGAACATTCGGCGTTGATTAATCCCTGAGGAATGGACGATAGATTCAACTTCATAAAGCGTCTTTAGAGTTGATTGAGCGCATATCTGGTCTTTACAATGGTTTGGGGTTGTCCATTGATGTATCAAGTGGATCGTTACCTCCTCTCAGGCAGGTCTGGCACCTACTGTGTGAAAAAAATAGGCCACGAAGTTGAGTTGCGAAGGTCAATCCCTCCGATGAAACGACTCGACATAGATTCATAATTATACGAAAATCGGATTTACTGATTCTATTGATTTACAACATCCTTCATACTTTGAGGGAAAAGGGTGGGAACTGCTTCAATAAATATCTCAGAAACCTATCTGTTAGAACTGAAATATAATGTATCATCCAAGAGAAGTTTTTCCGAAGGTTTTCAAAGCGGACTGTTCCGATCCTGTTTGATAAATGCCCCTTGTAACACGTTCCCTCGTGTTCAAGAGTTATAGCGCAAAACAGGGTGCAGAGCACGATATGATTAACATAGTTTCCTTGATCTTTTTAGGGTGCTGGCTGAGTGAACTGAAAAGAAATGATTCCACATTTGCTTCGTTAGGCTTCTATTGACAGCTTCGTGTGGTGCTGAACACAAGAGTTCAAAAATTTTGCGAGACACACTGCTCGTTTTTCTTTCACCATGGAAACGAAGCAATAGGCCAATATTCGTGGCATGTGGAAAAATAACTACGAGCGGTAATTTGACGTCTTGATATTAAATGTGCAGAAAAAAAACGGATTGTGGAAAGTACAAGAACATGCATGCGTCATTTATGAGCACAAGCGTCCTCTAAGTTTTACAGTCAAAACTACTGCAGTACCTGCTTATCAAGCGTTTAGGGAATAGTTAATATTCAATTCATCAACAATGACATGAGAAGAACCGATTTCAGGGAATATCAAGTGCATTTGTCAAGCATAAAAGAAGGACTTCATCTGTAACTAGGCAATTTAGGAAATTTTGGCAATTTTTTGCAAGCATCTGCTACGGAATGGATCCAACGTGGTGATTCGTCTTGTGGTTTTCTGCAAGTTTTCACCGTTATTGGCTTTTCACTATGCCGTTGGCTACTGACCTGAAGCAAGAAGAAGGAAATTTCGGAAAAAAGCATCTCAGACTCACTAAATAGATCCATTTATAATAAAAACCAGCAGTGCTTCGCTGAGAATGTCATCCTTGGTTTCGTATTCTGTCAAGTTTGCATTTGGTAACTTTGCTCCTGTTCTTATAATTTACCTTTATTTTATTTTATTTCATTCGACTTCAAGTCCACTGTGCAGATCCCAGCAATTCTTACATCTATTTCGTTTCCTGGCTTAAATCGTCCACGAAGGTCATCCAAGCTTTCACATGGGCTTCGGCTGTTGCTTGAGGATTTCCATTTCATCTGGAATTTGATGGGATGGTAGTCAAGCAATTATCCCTGGAGTCTGAGATTGCCGGGCTGGAGCATTCCTAATTTGATTGCAGAGAGTGATTTTTCCGGAATAAGTTCGGTATCAATTTCCCGACCCCGAAGGGATGAAAGGCTTGGTTCGCCCAAGGCGAAATCGAATTAGCACCATGCTCGTGATAACGGACATCACTACCACTGTGCTATCCACTCCGTACGTTCTATGAGCAAATACGATATACCGAAAAACGGATATATCACTCTGTGGGAATAAGATTTATCAATTTCTAGACATCTCATTAAAGAGGGGAGTTACGATACTCAATACATATCTGTAATGTGCTGTTTTGCCGTTTCAATATACGTAGTAATACATGGTGCTTTAAATGTCCCTTCATCATTTGACAATACACCAAAGAACAGTTGTATTGTGTATTCAAAAGCGGCAAGGAATAAAACTGCGAAAAGTCGAGTTTGTCTAAATATTTCCAAACGGCTAGGTCTTTGAATACTAATCTACCATGCACGAGGTGACCCTCTATCTAATGATTGGACCATTATAAGCACTAGTCCTGTAAGCATACCTTTTTTAATATTACTAGGAACTGCAAGTGAAACTCCAGAGAACTTTTATTCCCGTCAACAAGCATCAAATTAGTGCAGGTTAGTGAGACGTTGTTTTGTTTTCTTTTTTTGATATGAATTTTTTCCGGAAAGAAATATTATAAAGGTATTTAGTTACATCTGTTAAAGGAAACACAAATATGTGCATTTGCACGCACCGTTATAGAAAAACTACGGCACGACCATCCAAAAGAAGGTGATCGGATTCGGGTCAAATAAAGGTTGAATGAATCGCCATAGAATGAAGGTTGACGCGCAGAACAAACAGTGCACAAACCCCTAGAATTACTGCAAAGTTAGTGAGAGCGAAATGGCTTCAAATGAATGGCGACGAAGAATTAAATGCAAAAGAAAAATGAAAGAAAAAAATTACCACATTCATTGACAGTGGGGGTATTTTCTAACCTTTTGCCCTGAAAACAATTCACATTACATAGAAGAGTTTTTCACAACAAAAACCTCGAAAAAGTAGAATTAGAAGATGATAAATAAAAAAAAATGATGAAGCCCTCGGCGTTGATCAGTCCCTGAAGAATGCGCCATGTATTCGACTTCATTAAACATCGTTTGGAGGTGAATGAATGTATATCTGGTCTTTACAATGATTTGCGGTGGCCTACCGATGTATCGAGCCAGTGCTGCTATCCTCTCAGACAAGTCTGGTACCAATTTGCCGACCCCGGAGGGAAGCAAGGCTTCGTGGGCCATGGGCACAGGATCGATTCCACATGTGTGTTACAAAGCGCCTCTGAACACTTCGCCACACACTCCTTTAGAAGGTGGTAGTTACTAAATTACTGCGAAAGAAATATTGAAGAGAGGGCTGAAAAGTATTTCTGCTCGCATCTTTGATTTTAAATCGCAGAAAATCATCGAGTAACACACAGCTGAACATAGAATAAATGGAGCGACTGTATAGTCATCTAAAATTATACATAATTAGTGGAAAATTTGAGAAAAAATTCAATAATCCGAGCAAAATTGGCTCCTCTGTGTGTGTGTGTGTGCAGCGCAATTCGCAAGGGTTCTGATTTGGCTCACTAACACCCAGAACAGTAGTTCACAATTCGATGAGTGAATGTTGCCGAAAGATTGCAAAACTCGAGCCTCAAAAGGGCTTTGCACCCGCGGTTAAAGTTAACGGGCGTTCACAAGCTGTCAAATGCAATAACAGAGGTTGCTACATTTCCTTTAGCTCAGCTTTTCTTTTAGTTTGTTTTAGAACAATGTAATTCAACTTCGACTTGGCTACAGGTTCATTGCCGATTTGTGCTCACCATATCCTTCCCGCTGATTGGTAATTGCTGATAGCACCCAAAGAGTTGAAAAATTGCTAAGGGCAAGGCAAAGCGAGGGCATCAGTGGTGCAGTGGGTAAAACGCAAGCTCAGTGAAAAGGGTGAACGTGGATTCGAAACGCAACTGAGGTTCGTAGTTTTGCTCATATCTCAGCGTCCTTTTGCTTCTGTTTCAAATTTTAGCGTGATATTGTCTGCAAAACTTACAGGACGCTTGTGCTCATAAATGACGCATGCATGTTCTTGTACTTACCACAATCCGTTTTTTTTCTGCACATTTAATGTCAAGACATCAAATTACCGCTCGTAGTTATTTTTCCACATGCCACGAATATTGGCCTATTGCTTCGTTTCCATGGTGAAAGAAAAACGAGCAGTGTGTCTCGCAAAATTTTTGAACTCTTGTGTTCAGCACCACACGAAGCTGTCAATAGAAGCCTAACGAAGCAAATGTGGAATCATTTCTTTTCAGTTCACTCAGCCAGCACCCTAAAAAGATCAAGGGAACCTCTAATTACTGATGCTCCTCCATCCTTTCGCTTTTTCTATGTTAATCATATCGTGCTCTGCATCCTATTTTGCGCTATAACTCTTGAACACGAGGGAAAGTGGCAGGAAATGGAAAGTTAAAGTGATCTCTCATCCTGCTTACGCAGCGACTAGATTTCAGACGTGTACGTTAGAGCAAGAAGAACTGTTGAGTCGAAAAGGTGGGCACGGAGTCGGGTGTTCTTTGTTCTCTTCACCACATCCTCGGTGCTCTTGAAAGCTCACCAAGCCGCTCGATTCCTTCTGCTCAGCTCTGGAGCTAAGTCGTTCGTCACAATAATTTCCCGGTCTAGATAGACATAACTGGAGCATTCGGAGATATTCGTTCCGTTGAGCGTGAACAGGGTAAGGAAACCAATCCGTTCTTAATGGACATCGTTTTCGTGAGATTTAGTCGAAGACCAATCTTTCCATACGCTTTATCAAAGCACGCAAGCATATGTTCCGTTTAGCTAATGTTTGGTCTTATAAGACGATGTCACCAGGAAAGCAAAGATGATGTGTAACTGCCGACCATCGATTTTCACTCCCACATTAACCCATTCCAATGTTCGCATAACGTTCTGGAGGGTGGTGGTAAATAATTTTGGAGTGGTTGTATCGCCTTTCCTAACTCCTCATTTGACGTCAACGTTAATATCCTTGTAGAATGTTAAAATCTTGGTTGTGATTTTTTTTTGTACAGCTCACGAAGAATCTTTATGTACTGAGTAGGGAATCATTGACTACCAAGGGCTTCCATGACTGCTTCTATCTCAATTGAATCAAAAGCCTTCTCTAAGTCGATGAAAGTGAGACAGAGCGGTCTTTTGTACTCTCGCGATACTTCAATGAGCCTTGTTAACGTGTGAATGTGGTCCATCGTACTAAATCCTTTTCGAAACCCTGCTTGCTCGCACGGCTGTCCTTCGTCCAGTGTTCTGTCAATCCTGTTCAGGATGACTCGAGTGAAAAGTTTGTAGACGACAGACAGCAAGCAGATTGGGCGATAGTTGCCTATATCGTGTAGGTCACCCTTCTTGAACAACAACACGGTCTTGCTGGTCTTCCACTGAGTAGGGACCATGCATTCAGACAGGTAACGTGTGAAAAGCCTAGCCAGTGTGCTTACGAGGACTGGCGGAAGGTTCTTCAGATGTTCTGATCTTATCCTGTCCGGACCTGGTGCTGTTCGATTTTTCACCGACGAAATGGCATGTCGGATTTCGGAAGGGGGAACAGGTGGTACAACATATCCATCCTCTTTTATTTCATATGAGGGGAGGTGGACGTGGCTATCGAAGAGATCTGATTAGTATTCGTGGATGATTTTCTCCATTGCCTTTCTGGACGATGTTATTGTTCCGTCTGGGCGTCGGAGTGCAATCATCTTGGTCTTGTAATTGGCGAAGCTTCGGCGGGCCTTGCGAATGCTTTTCCCAGCCTCTGCAGCTTCGACCATTACTGCTGCTCTTCTCTCTTTAAGATCTTCTTTTATCGCCTGTCTGCATTGTTTCGCAAGCTCGGACGTTAGTTCGCGGTTGCCTGCAGCTCGTGCGAGTCCACGCTGGCGTATTAGCTCAAGAGTTTCCGGAGACAGACGTCTCTTGGTGAC